>LPNX011212568.1:270615-305196 GCA_001517045.1 Pseudotsuga menziesii
GCTTATATTCATGTTAAGTTAGGTAGGTAGGAAGAAATAAGCCCTTGCATGAGCATTTAAATTTTCAGTCTGTTTTTTATTGTTTTGTAATAAAGTATGGGATGTGAATAAAGCCATCCCATCACCTCTTTCTTTCAAATTGGTCTGCTGATATTCAGAGATTCTAAGGTTCTCGCATGCTCTCTTCAAGAGCACACATCCCCCATGGAGCCAGATGTTACCTCCTAGTTTGTAGGGGTAACTTTGAAGCTTTATTTTGGGCTGAACTACAAAGTAACATGCCAAAGAAATGCAGGAGGTAAGGATTGGTGCATAGCTATGCCAGAATTACAGTGCCCTGTCCTCTAAACATGGTTGTATGATCATCACTTATGCATTCTTCTCGGTAGCATGTCAAGGGGTATCATGATTTTTGTAGCAGAACCGCCATTATGGTGATAGCTATTCAGCTAATGTATAAACTGTGGTTATCTAAGTTACAGATCATGATCATTTTGCATCAAAAGGCAGACTGTGAGTGGAGTTTTATACCACCATTGATTTTCAGTAAAGGAGTGCATTTTTGTCTGTATAAAGAATTTCAACTTCCGCTTCAAAAAACTATGTATTTCATAAATCTGCCTAGTGGTGACTATTCACAGATGACATCACTTTTAAGTCTCAGCCTGCTAAAACAAATGGCTGAAAGATACACTGCAAGTTGATTTCGATCTATTGGATGCACATGGTTGTGGCTTTCTAGACAAAGGTTTGAAAGAGAGGATGAGCCTTAGTGGCTTAAGAGATGTCCAAAATTGTTCCATTCAGCACAATGTATCTATGTGAAGAATTTTGTGAAGAGCAAGGCTTTTGAGGAGGGAAGTTTAGATGCAAAACAAGCCATACAGTGGCAGGATGTAGGAGTTCCAGGTAAAGTTCAACTTGGTCTGCTGGTACTTGCTCGAAGCTATTTTGAGGATTTATGAAGGTGTTCCACATGTCCTGCTGATAGACAGAGCACGATAAATAGCTCCCAATTAAAATTCCAGTGCAGCATTTCAATGCCACTCTTTCGCTGGAGAAAAGCACAGTACCTTTACATCGAAGTCTGCAAATGGTCAGTTTGAATTTGGTCACAGCATCAAATAAATCTTCTCCGGGAGTAGCGTTCAGCACATGAATTTGGTTTTCGGCGGAGCTTAGGACAAGTCGATTAAATTAACACCAAAGCCTGGAGTCAGGACACTTGAATTTTCTCTTTCTGTATGTGATTCTGTCGATGTTTATGGATTCATAGTTGACCCTGGTTACACAGAATGGACTAGATATTTCTCTGAGTCAAGAGAAGGCCACACTCCTCTTCAAGGAAGAGCATATTATCAAATGCTGAAATGCAGGGTCTTACTATTAAGGAAATGGAAGAACTCCAAGAAGACATAAAGATGCATCTTGAGTTGGATCGAGCAACTCCAACACACATTGAATTTTGGGAGGCAGTGTTGAAACGGCTTCAGATCTATAAAGCAAAGGCCCGCCTTAAGGAAATTCATGCAGAGCTTCTGCATCAACACTTGCGACAACTAAAAGAATCAGACAGCAATGAGCACCAGATATCTAAAGAAGAGGTGAGCTGTGGGGCAGATAATAAAAAAACGCCAGCGCTGTTTATCAGTTTGACAAATCGCAGTGACACAGGCTAGTTTTTCAAATACCAAATTAAATGAAGAGCTGATACCCCAGTTAGCAGTAACAACCAGCGTGGAGAAGTATCATTCTTGACCGTGCTCACAACTAAAGTTTAAATTATGATCTCCAGTGTCTCAGTTGAGTGGGATATGTGGCAGGCCTGTCAGTAAATAGCAATCAAATGCTAAGCCTGAGGAGTTAGTTATTTGGTAGTTGGCGCATACATAAGCATTGAATGATTATCACCAATTTCAAGTGAGAGATAGCATCGAAGACGAGAGAGGTTGCATAACATACAGCGCTCAAGATCCTGTGCTTCGCTTTCGGCTCATTCTTTTCTACAGGCATCAATTCGCGTGTCCATGTGTAGTGACAGCCACTGCGTCCAGCCTCAATTGTGGCATCGTATGATTGTTTATAAAAACTACCATTTCTTTTGACAGTCGAATGGTGGATTTCAGTTTGGCAACCAATCAAACGCCGAGTCTATCCACTGATAGTTAGATTGATCCCGTGTCACCTTGTCTAGGCAACCGATTGCAAATTTCACTTGGAATCACTGGCAGCCAGGTCACGTGAAATTGTCCATCAGCTTTTCTTTAGACTGTGGGGTTTGGACTGGGCCCGTATGGTGGTGACAACTGGTTGCATGGTCTGCAGATTGTGGATCTTATGGGAATCAACTCGGCATTTTCTCGGTGATACACTATCCGTCTTTATCTCCACGTTAAGGCTCGGGGTCTTTCTCATACAGTTCGTTAGCAGCTGAGTGCTTGGAGCTGTGTTCCCTTTGTGTTACTTTTGGCACCTTTCAATCACGCGGAGTTTGAGAAGCTCGGGCCCGGTTTGTTTTCGTTTTTCTATATGCCTTCACCATTACGGGAGGCATTCAATAGCCAAGCCATAAATCATGGGCCCCCGTATCAATCGGCTTCCACCCTCAACAGAGTCGACTTAGAATTTGTTGATTAAGTCGGCAGTCTATCACGTGGCAGCCATTAGTGTCTTTCTCATTTTTGACAGCCGAATTCAAAACGGTCAATCACGCCAGAGATCGGAGCAACCAGTCGGTTGTGGTTTAAAAGAGCCACGATTTGAGGAAATCATGATCAGCACGCCATACAATATGCCAAAGCCCGAGCTTGGTGATGATTAATTGCTTCACTTACTGGCAACGTGACTTTCTCACCACGGACCTTTTTCTCACACAGTCCAGTTTGCAGCCGAATATGTCGAGATATCTTTTAGTTATGTGGCTGTGGAAGCGACAGTTCCATTTTCTATGACTGGCAAGTTGATTGAGGATGGGAAATCGCTGACAGATCTTCGCTGGGGAATGCCACGATAGCAAACCAACCCATAGTCACCACTGCATCATATTGAGAGCTGATTCCAAAGTAAAGCGTCATCTTCCTGTTTGGCTTGGTGTTTGGTCATCGTGGAGTTTTAGCTTTTAGTTAAGTTAGGAATTACTTTAATAAAGCAAAGTTTCAATAAATAAGGTGGGAAGAAAAAGTGGATCTTGTCTCCACTTTATTCTATTATTTCTTTTTATTGTTTATTAGAGGGAGCCTTTTGGGCCTATAAAAGAAGCAAGGCTTCTTCATTGTAAAGATGGAAATTTTTTGGGCTGGGAGGATTTTTTCCCCAGAGTTAATAAAGAAATTCATTGTTGAGCTTTTTGGACATGTTGGGTTTTTTCAGTGGTAATGTTGTGTTTTCTTAAGTTGTAGACTAAGCCGGCATAGAAGGCTAATAATCTAGCACGTTGGGCAAGCATTTGCGGCTGCCAAGTTGCTTGTCGCCGTTATGTTCTCGGAGATCTGGGAGTAATGGAAAGTAGTCAGTTATACTACCATTCTCCTGGCCTCTGATTATGGAGCGGACCAGCCTGATCTCCCTTCTGCAAAACGCAAAGCCTTTCTGATTCCTCTTCTGACTCCATTCGCCCTTTTGATACTGGCACTGGCCTTTCCCTCGAGGACTGATCCTCCCTTCCCTTCCTGCCCATCAATCCGATTTATTTTCCTTTCTGCTACCCGAGTTTCTCTAAGGCAGCCTCTTCAGATCACCCTGCCCTTAGCTGCACCTGCCTTAGAGATCCGAACTTAGGGAAACCTCCCTAGAGCTGGAGAAGAGCCAGCCTGAAGCGAGGAGAGAGAAGGTGTGGTGACATTGGCCTCTCTCTCGAGAGGTTGTCGCCGGGCCGGCGCGCCCGCGGCTTGGGCTTTCGGCACCCGCGTGCCAGTTTCGGGCGACAACAACCCTAAAACCTATTTTATTTAATTTTACTTTTGATATTGTGTTGGCTTGTTCTTCTGGTAGTCTAAGAACAATTTATGGCACAAACAGAGTAAATGTAGTTGTTAAATAGGTTTAAATTCCCATATTTACATTCTAGTTATTACATGCATGAGTCAGCTGGCCCGAGTTCATCTAGATTAATCATTTTTTTCAAACTTTTAAGTGTTTTTGTATACAGACTGTCATACAGACAGTCTGTTTGGTTTGTTATACAAACTCCCATTTCAACCTGTTGTTCAGTCTTTCATCCAGTCCTTGGCATATTTTACATAGTTCAAGTTTGTTTTATTTAGTTCTTTGAGTATGTTTTGATTAGAATAGTTAGACAATGATTATATTTTCTTTTAAAAGTTTGTGATTAAATTATTTAGAGTACTTATTAAGTCTTTATTTCTTTTTACCATATGATTATGTCTTGTCATATTATCTTGAATTGATTTCATTTCTTTATATGTGATTCAAGGTTAGTTATATTAATAATTTGGTAGATATGTTGATAGGTTATAAATAGAAGTTGTTCTTTTTAGTTAGATGGTTACTAAATAAGAATTAAGATCACCTTCATTATGTTTTCTATTTGTTTATAAGTTAGGTTCTTTCCTTCGAATTTCTATTTTGTCTTTTGTGAAGTTTCCATGATATAAAGAACCATGTTTACCATTACTTGTAACTAGACATTCGTTATTTTACATATTTTCATAGAGGTAAAGTTAGAATTAATTCCCTTTGGTTTCTATACCTCATTTGAAATCCATTTCGACTCTCCTCCTACCCCTGTCCCAGTCACTGTAAATGCTTATCCCCAAAACAACCCAGGAGAGTGGAATTAGCCCGAGTTTCCATGTATATCCTTAGTTATATATCCTAGTTGATGTAATTTTGTAAATCCTCCTTTGTATCGTTAACTTTCAAAGTTGTTTAAAGTAGTAAAATAGGACTTAACGGATATTTTATTATTATAAGGTTATCTTGTTTTTATTTTGCATTCCTCCAATAAGCCTTGTATAAAGTAGAGTAGTATAACTGGATACTATACTAGTCTAGTCCTCTATCGTAGTTTAATCTTCTTAACTGTTGAATTCTTAGGAGTGTGAATTTGTTTCTTATTTTGAAAGAATATTTTGTTTCTGTGTTTGTTAAAATATTTCCACGACATCTTAGGAATCCTTCCGCCTTCACATATATTTTGTAGCAACTCCAAGCTTACAAACCCCAGTCGATAATTAAATATTAGGTAAACTATTCAAGACAATATTTTGCCCAACTTTTTGGCGCCGTTGCTGGGGATTTGTTCTGTAAGATAGAAAAAAATAGAGTTTTCTTATCAAGTTTAGTGATAGGTTGGTGGTGGGGGAGTGGTAAGATGAGAGGTAAGAACCTGCACATCTGTTATAACAGGCTCCCCCAAACCCAACAATAGTAGTAGTCTAGGTTTTCCTTTAGTCTAGTTTTTCATGAACAGAGTCTAAGAAGATAAGGATAGATAGCTTGCCTTTAAATTACATAGCAAGGGGGAGGGGAAATGATAAGACGCGAAGACGACTTCACTACGAAATTTCCATATTGTGACATCTTGACGCATCCACTTTAGTGGGTCGCCCCAAATCCCCGTTGTCTCTGTTTCGTACAAGTGTGTTTACTTTACGCAAAGCTTGATTTATTCCTCTTAAGTGTGTTTAGAGTAGATAGTAAAATTTCATTTAAATTTTAAATTAACTATTATAGGGACATAACTCCCCTCACCAGCTACTTAGTGGAAAGATACCAAAATACACCTATAGGAATTCATCTTCCTGGAAATGTAAGGAGACTTTCTTAAGAGGTCTTATGAGGGAAGTCATGGATGATACTTTGACAGGAAAATTTGAGGATCTCGTTCTTGAAAATTTTTCTAGGGATCAGTTATTAAAAACCTCTAAGTATCCCAATACAACTTCTTCTCTAGTAGGAGACCCGAACTTTGTTGAATTGGTTGACCCTGTCCAAGTAAAATCACTCCTTGACAACTCTGTAATTTCACAAATTGAAACATTTGATGTAGAGTATACTTCTCCTATAGGGTCCAATAGGAGCATGGCCAATGGGAGGAAGATCTCCCCTGAAAAAGAATACTGGGACACCTCGGTCTCACCTCAAAAAAATCCTCTTTTCAGAAACCCAACTCACACAAAGAAAAATAAAGAAGAGTCAGCAACAAGGACCATCTTTTGTTCAAAACGTAAAGCTAAACATTGTTGAAATATTGTAACTTTGAAGAATATTCTATATGTATTTCTTTGTGGTCCCTGATGGTCCTATCGAGAGAACCACTTGTATCACTTTGTACCCTAATGCTCCTAATTAGAAAAACTAATAAGAGTCATGAGGTAGTCCCCTCTAATTGTAAAGGTGGGTCATTAGCACCCTAGTGTGGTTACTTGATCCTACATGTGTAAATCGAGCCTACATGATTAACTTGAGCCTACATGACAGATGAGTTAACTTAAGTGAATGGATGAATATAAATAGAGGTGTAGTGATCCTCATTTGAGACACACACTCTCACTTGTATAGCACATTAGTGGAGAAGAGAAGAGTAGTAGGAGAAGGAGGAGGATCAGGCTTTTATCTCCTTGTTGGTTTTATCTTTTACCTTTTTGGGGCATCTATATTGAGGAAGCTTTTGCTAGGTTTTTCCCTTTAGGGTTTTCCCAGGATAAATCTGTGTTGTTCTTGTGATGTTGTTTCTTTTAGTGATCCTGTTTATATGATTTTATCATGAAAATGAAATGAAATACTAATTTCTTAGCTAAGCATATGAAAATTTAACATGGTGTCAGAGCTAACCTGAACAGGACAACTTTCACAAGGAAAAATAGCCCCCTCTCTCTCCCTGGAAGAAATTAGGGCTTCTTGCAGAAGAAGAATTTTTGAGTGAGCATGGCATAGGATTTATCTCCTCATGAAAATAGAAGTTTAGAGACCTGGATCAAGATTTTGGTTGGGTGAAACTCCAGGAAATTCAAACCCTAGTTTGACCCCAAGCCAGAAAAACCCTAAATACTAAAACTGCTAAGTTTTGGTACATTCGCTATATCCCAAGATTGGAGAAGGTTCAAGAGCTAAAAGTTGCATAGGATGAAGATAAAATCCTTATGTACATTTTATCTCAAATTCATCTTCATATGCATGATATTCTGGGAGATATGATCCCTCCAAGTTATGGTTCCAACCTCTTCCAGAATTCATCCCTAAATAGGACACCTAGAGAATATTGCTATAGCGTGGGCTACCTAGGTCCAAATGGAATTCCTGAAGATGTTCCAAAATTAGCACAAACTTCAATTTCTATGGTCTAAATATTAGAATTATAAGATGAACTAGTGACACATGGCATGCCGTACAACTTTGTTGTTCTGAACAGTCCTGTAACAGGTCACTCTGGGAAAATGATCATAAATCCCAATTGGTGAAACCAATTCTAATGAAACCTGTGCTGTTGGATCAGGGACATGTGAGGTTACCTCAGGACGAAATTTCAGACATAAATCAATATCAATTGCAGATATATCATAGAATCAGTGACAGGCATTTCTGCAGAAGAAATTGGAAAACTAGGGCTTCCTATTCCGAGAGCTTCCCTCCACTGTTTTCAGAAAAGGAGTACATTGGATAGCTCCATTTGAAGAGATATATCCTTCTATCCAATAATATATGAAATATTCCAAGTTTTGAAAATTAGGGTTTCTTTGACAAGCCCTAGATCAGCCAGCTCTGGAAGCAGGACAGACACCTCAAATCGGTAAGATCTAATCTTTTGCTATTTGCATTTGAGGTTCTCATTTCAAAGTGATATATCACATCAACTTGATGATAATCTTGGTAAATTTGACAAATTCCAAGCATGGAAGTATTTGATCTCTCTAAAGAAAATGAATTGGACACCTACATGAGTAGAGAGGTTCCAGTTCCATACGAAGATGAGGCTCAAAGCCTTACACAAGAAGAACTTGATCAAGGCCAAGAAGATCATTGTTGATTCAATCATGGATCAAATTATACCACAAGTGTCTTCCCTAAAGACACCAAATATGTTTGATTCCTTGATCAAGCTATTTGAAGATAAGAACTTAAATTAGAAGATGGCTTTGAGAAAACAATTGAAGAATGTGAAGATCCAGAATGCAGAACAACTTGAAGCGGTAGAAGAAGAAGTATGCAGAAGTGGTGATAGCGACCTTGAATGGCCTCCCAGGATCATGGGATTCATTCATGTGAAGAATGTATGCCAAAATTAAGTGATTACTTTCAGCTCGACTAATAACAAGAGAAGAAGAAGATGGGAGAAATTGAAGATCAAGCTCTCATCATTCAAAGAAGATCCCTCAAGCGATGAGGAATATGAAAAACTCAATTCTTGAAGAACCTCTTATTCATCTTATCATTTGATAAGAAATGATGATTTGATTAGTGAAGAATATGATAAGGTAGAATGATCAAGATGGAGTCTACCCATGAAACAAATAAAATATATGTATTCAATTTCCATTTCATGATATTGTTTTGTTATACATTTGATTGTATTTAGTTGATGTGTTATGCATGATATATTGTTTACATTAATACTACTAATATGCATGTGATGGGTAAGTAGCTCATGGCACTATACAAATCTCCAGTGCTACTTATCAAACCTCTTTGCTGACATATTGGATTAGTGCACAATCTCAATGATGTCATGGTAGAGATGGAAGGCATCTAGAAAGTTTCTGTGAGATATGGATGAATGTTGTATTGGATAAATAGTTGCATGATGCATAAGAATTTTTCATTATGCATATTTTTTATGAAATAGTTCTAACCATGCAATTGGTGCATTTGAATTGTAGGAAAGGTCCTGTACAACCTCCTATAAGAAAAGAAGGACGCGACTTGTTCCGAAGAAAAAGTGATGACAATTCAATAAACATGAATCTGAAGCTCCTAGGGTTAGAGATACCATGACGGAAGAAAGAGCTTCAGAGAGCAGTAGATCCACCTCAAAGGATGAATACCACCATGGGTATGAGAGATAACTCAAGATGAAGAAAAGAATGCTATGAAAGAAACTATGATCAAAGAATAATAGTTGATCATGGGGAATGATGTATACGATATGATTTTGAGACATAAAGGGAAGTACATAGTATCCTCCATATGGATCTACAAGAACAAGTGTACAAAGAAAGGTTCATGATTTTCCTTAGAAAGAATAGACTATGACATGACATACTCTATTGACCAGTATATATCAAGCATAGAACCACTTGTACAGAATGAAGAAGGAAGATAATACTCCACTTCAGTGGGAGTGACTACAAAATATATCTAAGTTTGACACGGTACGACATGATGGAAAAATTCTTGATGGATCGAGACTTTACCAAGAGTAAAGAGGGTTCCAACCTTCAAAGTTGAATGCAAAAGACTAGGATATGTTGATGACCTGATAAGATGAACTCATGGAAGATGTTATGATGAAAGAATACTAGAATGATGTATGGGATATAGTTCCCAAACCAAAAGGAAAGAGTATTGTATCCTATAAATGGATATACAAAATAGAGCATGCA
This sequence comes from Pseudotsuga menziesii, assembly GCA_001517045.1. Lineage (NCBI taxonomy): Eukaryota > Viridiplantae > Streptophyta > Pinopsida > Pinales > Pinaceae > Pseudotsuga > Pseudotsuga menziesii. Next base: position 280,176 of record LPNX011212568.1, read on the forward strand.
GCTAATGGAAATATCGAGAAGTATAAAGCAAGATTTGTGGCCAGAGGTTTCTTTCAGAAAGAGGGAATTAGTTTTGAAGAGACACTTACTCCAGGAAGTAAGGCACACTTCCTTCAAATCTATCATGGTAGTTTCTTCCATGGTGAAGTAAAGACAAGCCTTCCTTAATGGTATGGTTGAGAAAGTGTTTTACATCGAATAGTCACAAGGATTTGAAGTTGAAGCTAGACGAAATCACATATGCAAGTTGAAGAAGGACCTCTATGGCCTGAAGCAAGCTCCCAGAGCGTGGTATGGAAGAATAGATAGTTTCTTGTCAAGCATGGAATTTACCAAGAGTAAATCTGATCCTAACCTTTATCTCAAGGTTGTAGAAGATGAACTTGTCATCCTGTTATTATCCTTGACAGGAAATGAGAAACAGGTCATGGAAAGCAAGAAGAAACTAGTAGAAGAATTTGAGATAAAAGACCTTGGGTTAATGCATTATTTCATAGGACTGGAAGTAAGGAAAAGTTTAGGAGAAATATTTTTCAACCAGGGAAAGTATGCGATAGAGATATTGAAGAGATTCAATATGTTGGAATGCAAAGCCATGGCCACACCCATGGACTCCAACCTGAAGCTGTTAGCTAATGACTCATCAGAGTTAGTGGATATGATTCATTACAGACAAATCATTGGGTCATTGATGTACTTAACAAATACCAGACCAGACATTTGTTTTGCTGTGAACACCTTAAGTCAATATCTTGTTCAACCAAGACGGGTTCACCTAGTAACTGCAAAACATGTGATGAGATATCTAAAAGGGACTATAGAATTTGGTTTATATTATGATGGTAGCCATGAGTATAGATTGTATGGCTACATAGATGCAGATTGGATTGGAATTATCTCAGACAGGAAAATCACATTAGGTAGATGATTTTGTTTGGGGTCTACTATGAGTTCATGGTTTAGAAGGAAACATTCCAGTGTTTCTCGTAGCATGGCTGAAGCAGAATACATAGCAGATTGCTTTGCTAAGTTGTTGAGCCATATGGCTTCGGAAGCTGATATCATGCCTCTTTGAACTAAAGATGGATACTACATTGATTCTATATGATAACGAGAGTTGTGATAACAGAGAACCCTGTGTTCCATCGTAACACATAGAAATCCGGTATTTCTACATTCAAGATAAAGATGTAGATGATGATGTTTTAGTATTTACATACTATAGATACAGATGATGGTGATTCAGTATTTCTATACTGAATATAGATATGATGATGTTTCAGTATTCCCATACTGAAGATATAGATGATGTTTCAGTATTTACATACTGTAGATGCAAATGATGGTGACCTGATGATGCTTTCAGTACTCACATACTAGAGATACAGATGGTGATAGTTCAATATTCAGATACTGAAGATGTAGATGAAGATGGTCTAGATGATGATGCACTGACAAAGCCTCTATCTCAGGTAAAGTTCGAACACATTCGAGACAAGCTTGGATGGTTCAGAAAGACCTTCCCCAAAAGGGGGAGTAGTGATGTTGTAGTGGGATTGTATCATCCCTGGGTACTTGCCCTAAAGTGATTCGGAGACCTCGATCTTCAAGAATGAAGTGGGATTGTATCATCCCTGGGAACTTGCCATAAAGTGATCTAGATACCTCGGTCTTTGAGAATGAAGAGGGATTGTATCGTCCTGGGACATATGTTCAGAAGTGATCCGATGACCTCGGTCATCGAGAATGTGGTAGGATTGTATCATCCTTGAACTTTGGTTCAGATTGTATCTGGTGTAACTTCGGTCATCGAGAATGTGGCAGGATTGTATCATCCTTGAACTTCGGTTTAGAATAGATCCGGTGTAACTTCGGTCATCGAGAATGTGGCAGGATTGTATCATCCTTGAACTTCGGTTCAGAATGGATCCAGTGTAACTTCGGTCATCGAGAATGTGGCAGGATTGTATCATCCTTGAACTTCGGTTCAGAATGGATCCAGTGTAACTTCGGTCATCGAGAATGTGGCAGGATTGTATCATCCTTGAAATTTGGTTCAGAATGGATTCGGTGTAACTTTGGTCATCGAGAATGTGGCAGGATTGTATCATCCTTGAACTTCGGTCCAGAATGTATCCGGTGTAACTTTAGTCATCGAGAATGTGGTAGGATTGTATCATCCTTGAACTTCGGTTCAGAACGGATCCAGTGTAACTTCGATCATCGAGAATGTGGCAGGATTGTATCATCCTTGAACTTCGGTTCAGAATGGATCCGGTGTAACTTCGGTCATCGAGAATGTGGGAGAATTGTATCATCCTTGAACTTTGGTTCAGAACGGATCCGGTGTAACTTCGGTCATCGAGAATGTGGCAGGATTGTATCATCCTTGAACTTCGGTTCAGAACGGATCCAGTGTAACTTCGGTCATCGAGAATGTGGCAGGATTACATCATCCTTGAACCTCAGTTCAGAATGGATCTGGTGACCTCGGTTGTCGAGAATGTGATGGGATTGCATCATCCTTGGATTTTGAGTCCAAAAGAGATCCAAAGACTTCTTTGTCTTTGTACTGTGGGCTGCTGATGATGATGATGTTTTTGATCAAAAGATCAGAGTGTGATGATGATGATGATGTTTCTTATCGAAATATTAGATGTTGCTAATGATGATAATGTTCTCTGATCGAAAGATCAGAAGTTACTGATGATGATGATGTTCTCTGATTTGAAAGATCAGAATATGATGATGATGTTGTTACTGATGATGATGATGTTCTTTGAATGAAAGATCAAAATATGATGATGATGATGTTTCTCTGATCGAAAGATCAGAAGTTGCTGCTGATGATGATGTTCTCTTATTGAAAGATTAGAATATGATGATGATGCTGTTGCTGACGATGATGATGTTCTCTGATCGAAAGATCGGAATATGATGATGATGATGTTTCTCTGATCGAAAGATTAGAAGTTGTTGATGATAATGTTCTCTGATCAAAAGATTAGAATATGATGATGATGATGTTTTCTGATTGAAAGATCAGAAGTTGCTTATAATTATGATGTTGCTGCTGATGATGATGTTTTCTAATCGAAAGATCAGAATGTGATGATGATGATGATGTTTCTGATCGAAAGATTAGAATGTGATGATGATGAGATCCTAATGATGATGATGCCATATTATCAAAGTATGATGATGATGACGTACTGATCGAAATATCAGAATATGATGATGAGTTGGTGTTAGAGTATGATGATGTTCGGTTGATGATGTTTTTGATCGAAAGATCAGAGGCTGATGATAATGATGATTTTGATTGAAAGATCAGAGTGTGATGACGATGATATTTTGATGATGATGATGTTGATGTTTTGATGATGTTTTCATGATGATGTTTATGATCGAAAGATCAGAGTATGATGATGATGTTGTTGCTGATCGAAAGGCCAAAGTGCTGAAGAAGATGTTGCTGATCGAAAGGCCAAAGTGCTGAAGAAGATGTTGCTGATCGAAAGGTCAAAGTGTTGAAGATGATGTTGCTAATGGAAAGGTCAAAGTGCTGAAGATGATGTTGTTGATCGAAAGGTCAAAGTGCTGAAGATGTTGCTGATCAAAAGGTCAAAGTGCTGAAGAAGACGTTGCTGATTGAGATGTCAAAGTGTTGAAGATGATGTTGCTAATCGAAAGGTCAAAGTGTTGAAGATGATGTTGCTGATCGAAAGGTCAAAGTGCTGAAGATGTTGCTGATCCAAAGGTCAAAGTACTGAATATGTTGCTGCTGATTGAATATTCAAGATGCTAAAGATGTTGCTGATTGAAGCGGTCAAAGTACTGATGATGCTGAAGACTAAAGATTGAAGATGAAGACTACATGATGTTGAAAAGCTTCCAATGATTTATAGATGTATCACCCTGATGATGCTGATGATGTCCTCTATCTCTCTCCTATTATTGTTGTTGATGATGTTGTTATAGAATACCCTTCTCGTTAAGGGGGAGTGTTGAAATATTGTAACTTTGAAGAATATTCTATATGTATTTCTTTGTGGTCCCCGATGGTCCTACAGGGAGAACAACTTGTATTACTTTGTACCCCTATGCTCCTAATCGGAATAACTAATAAGATTCATGAGGTAGTCCCCTCTAATTGTAAAGGTGGGTCATTAGCACCTCAGTGTGGTTACTTGATCCTACATGTGTAACTCGAGCCTACATGATTAACTCGAGCCTACATGACAGATGAGTTAACTTAAGTGAACGGATGAACATAAATAGAGGTGTAGTGCTCCTCATTTGAGACACACACTCTCACTTGTATAGCACATTAGTGGAGAAGAGAAGAGTAGCAGGAGAAGGAGGAGCACCGGGCTTTGATCTCCTTGCTGATTTTATCTGTTACCTTTTTGGGGCATCTATATTGAGGAAGCTTTTGCTAGGTTTTTCCCAGGATAAATTTGTGTTGTTCTTGTGATGCTGTTTCTTTCAATGATCCTATTTATATGTTTTTGTTATGAAAATGAAATGAAATACCGATGTGTTAGCTAAGCATATGGAAATTTAACAAACATATCCCACAAGAATGTCCATTCAAAATTTCCACATGTCATATTTGTATAGGACATCATCTTTTTCCTCAAGGGACCAGGGTGAACCTTGCTAGAATAGAAGTTGATCCTCCCTCCATGAACACTCTTCCTCCTTTACCTGATACTTAAAAGTTACCTTGGGTTGTCATCATTTGTATATATATGTAGATATGTTTTTCGAATAAACAAGAGTCATGTCTAATTCTAGGAGACCCTTCTTCTATGTTTTTAAATAAAACCAATCATTTAATAAATGGATTTGAAAATTTAATTATAGGTGGGTCTTTTCTATAAGATACTATCTGAAAAAGAAAAGTGCTCTAAAACACTAGTTGTGATTCTAAAATTCGATTCTGAAACCATTTATTTTAATGATTTTGTTATCTTTTATATATGATGGTTTGATTCACATATGTACATTCTTGATTACTTTAAGGAAGTGCTCAAAATAATTATTTTTATCATTTTATTTAAGATTTTTAATACCTAGGGATTACTAGTACATCTACAATTGTTATCAAAACTTGACCCTTAAAATATTTTTGAGAATACTCTAGGATAAGTGGAATTTTTGCTTATGGGGAACATATCTTTTATAAAGAAAACTGACTAAAAGGACCTAGAACACCTTTGAGTTATTCTCTTTTGACATGATCTATGATTAAGGCCATTTCATGAAAAAATTTACTCATCTGTTTAGCAGGGCTTAGCACACTCTAGTACCAATCGACTTCCTATCTTTATACAAGGCAAACCTGCCAGGGTACTGAACAGGCCTTCTGGTATCGAGTCAATGCTAAGTAACAATCTATCAATAAGGAAATTTGATAAATGCAAGTAAACCTATCGGGGTACTGAACAGGCTCACTAGAAATGGGGCTATGCTTGCATGGTACCAAGATAAACCCGTCGGGGTACTGAATAGGCTCGCTGGAAGCGGGGCAATATCAGGTAAAAGAGCTCTGGTTAATGCACCTCTAGGTACATGCGTTAATAATAAAATATGTTTATGCCTATTTTTTGATGTCATTAAAGAATCAATGTAAGATGGACTTGGATCCAATAATTTGAATTCAATCAATAACTAGGATCTATTTATCCTAGTAATGGGAACCATAGCAGTAGATTCTTACAAATTTGATGGTAAGCTCAAAATTTTTTAGGGGGAAAGATATCTTTACAACAAGGTAAGGATGACTAGTTTTCCCTATGATCCTTCCCATATTTCTTCATTAGATGGTAAATAATGAATTTGCATATTTGAGCATTGTTTTTATATGTATATATATGAATCCTTCCATCCATGTTTTAATTTTCCTTTCTTTTACCTGCCTATAATAGCATGACTGGAATTTCTTATCTTCTTTTGGAAACTACTGAATTTTCTTGTATGGATTGCGAACACACCATATCTTTGGTTTGGGGGGGAGTATCAGACTTTCTTTCCTTTTATAAAAATGATGATTTATTTCTCTAAAAATTATGGAAATATAATTAAAAGGATCAAAGTAATTGTTTTATGTGATCTCCTTGTAGGTTCGAAGCTTAGAAAAATCTATGATTAACAGTAGTCTAATCTGATCAAGCAAAACCTATTTTCTTACAGGAAATTAATACGAAGGATCATATGAAGGGTTGAATAATGACTTGAATGACAAGAAAAATGATGTTCTGAATACGCACAATGATATTTTTCCTATGATTAAAGTTAGCTTAATTTTTGACTTAGTTGAGTCATATAATCATTATTAAAAATCATATCCATAAGGGTACTTTTTACTAAATTTCAACCCATGACTTGGTATGATATCGATCTAATATGATTTTTTTTTATCCTCATATAGGCTTGAAAATACCTTAGGGTACTTTCTAATCATTACTATGATGTCATCACCTCATCTCATTTTTCATTCGCACGTATAAAATGCTAAACATCTTTCATTCGTATGCATAAGCTCTTAGATAACCGATCTTAAAATTAGGATTATGGTAATGAGTATAGTCATATGGTTGCATTAAGTTTAATGTTCAACCTATCCAAAGTTTACTTTGGAATGGGTTGAATGAAATAAAACCTTACGAACTCGCTAGAAGATGTATTTTCATGGCACATGTTTTAAGAGTTGTTATAATGGCACAGTCATCGAAAATATGTCGAGCTGGCTACACGATCATTTGATCGACTACATGTGGTATGTTTTAAATCAATATGATGTGAATCCTTTCCATTGTTTCTGCATGACCGTTACTATTGTAGAATCCTATCGCCACCTTTCCCCCACATTTCTTGTAGAGCCCTATTTTCATCACCTTGGCTTCACCATGCCAAACCGATTCAAACCAGAGAGTTACCAGGATCTATTCCAGATACCCAAATTTAGAGACTGTCATGAAATATTTTTCTGCACATGAAGGAACCCTTTTCTCCATCAGCTGCAGGGTTTTGATGAGGAAATCTCATTACTATTCGCAATGGGCTTTGATGGGAGAGAAGCAAGGGTTGACCATTTAGTTTTTCTGATCATTGAGGAGTCAATATCTTGCACTACTAAGCTTCCCCGGGAGGGGGAATGTTGGCATAAGCATTGGTTCATCTTGAGAGCATCGCACAATTTCACATTGAAAACATAATGTCATCATGTATCAGGCAGCAAAGGCTACCATCATAGTTGGATCAAACTAGAATATCTCAATCCATTGATAGTAATTATCCACCTAGTTGCTTGCAAAGGTAAATTCAGTGTTTTTAAATCTTGTCATTTGCATATATTGGCTCACTTTGTGAATGAGAAATACCTGAATTTCCCATTTTTCTTTTCGCTGAGTCTAAAAAAAATGTCTAATTTGGTTCGAAAGAACACCCTCCATCCCAAAAATAGCCTATACCACCAAGCATAATAAAACTTCTCATCCTCAATCAGCTCAAGGAACAAAACCATATATGGGATACTTTCATTTTCAAGGTCCTTAACCCTCATCTGAACATTCGCAAGTGCCCCCGATATTCTCATGGCCAAGAGTCTAGTCCATCTCCATCAACAGGGAAGAAAAACCCTAATATAGTTCATCTAGATGATGATGTATCAGAGGAAGTCCCATCTACATGATCTTCCCCTATCGTTCTTGCTAAATTCATACCTCTGTCACGACCCCGTACTAAGAAATGGAAGGTGGAATTTGCACAAACCAATCATCAACCCTGTTTCCATCCCTTGATATAGTCAAGCATCTAGCTCGACATATAGAAATACCATAAGGATAGTCCTGCTGAAACACATATGCTTGTCCCATATTCGTCTTTATACGCATTGGCTAACCTTTCAGTCGATTTATTGAATGACATTGCTCATGAAGGTATTTTGACACCCGTTCAATATTTAAACCCTGATAGTCAAGTTCAAGATGCCGATGTTGAAGTGTCAACCAAAGAAGAGAACCCTCTATGGGATTGCAACCAGTCCCCAAAACCATGTCAACCACCACAGCCAACAGTAGAACAACTAACCTCTGAGTTGACACAGTCGACGAATCAGAATGAAGCGTATGTCAAGTTAATCTCAGAGCTTCAAGAAGAAAACAAAATGTTACAGCTACATATTAAGACTATGGAGGATATTCATAAGACCATCAGTACATCACAAAGGGATCAGCATGCAAGGTGTGCCCTCTTGAAGGCATAGGCTAGGAAGCTGAAGTATAAGCTGCTTGCTTCATGAAAAAGGTCGAAGGAAGCTGCTAGCATAGCTCTGCCTTCTTCCCAATGATATCTTTTACTTTGTACCAGTGGGACTTGACATCCTTTTGGTTTGGGGGTATGTTGAGCACCATTTTGTTACCATTTTTTAGCTAAAAACATTATCTATTAACACATATTTTGTTGTTATATTGTTCCCTTCTTTGTAATTAGTATAGCTTTGTCCATAGATTGTTTATGTAATTTCATTCTTGCAATAGTTTATATTATTTCCTGTAGCTTAGATTTCATTTCAGTATTGTGATTCTTATCTTGTAATCGTTTATATTATTTCTTGTAGCTTAGATTTCATTTCAATATTATGATGTTTATATAGTCTTTCATTTTAAGTTAGCACGCAGTTGCATATAGACTAGATTGCAATTTCTTTTGATTTTGCAAATAGACTAGATTGTAATTTATTTTGATGCATTTCCAGTTTGATTGTTTGATTCAATGTTAATATAATAAATTACTTCAATATTGTAGAATTTAATTATAGTTAGTTTCAATTCTGCTAATTCTTAGTATGTTCTCAGTTTATTTTATTTCCAATTTCCTTTCAAATTGCAAATAGGTAAGGATGTTTTCGAGTTATGAATTGTATTTGAATTATTTTGTAGAGTAAATGTAGTTGTTAAATAGGTTTAAATTCCCTTATTTACATTCTAGTTATTACATGCATGAGTCAGCTGGACCGAGTTCATCTAGATTAATCATTTCTTTCAAATTTTTAAGTGTTTTTGTATACAGACTGTCAACCAGACAGTCTGTTTGGTTTGTTATACAAACTCTCATTTCAACCTGTTGTTCAGTATTTCATCTAGTCCTTGGCATATTTTACATAGTTCAAGTTTGTTTTCTTTAGTTCTTTGAGTATGTTTTGATTAGAATAGTTAGACAATGATTATATTTCCTTTTAAAAGTCTCTGATTAAATTATTTAGAGTACTTATTAAGTCTTTATTTCTTTTTACCATATGATTATGTCTTGTAATATTAGCTTGAACTGATTTCATTTCTTTATATGTGATTCAGGGTTAGTTATATTAATAATTTGGTAGATATGTTGATAGGTTATAAATAGAAGTTGTTCCTTTTAGCTATATGGTTACTAAATAAGAATTAAGATCACCTTCAATAGGTTTTCTGTTTGTTTATAAGTTGGGTTCTTTCCTTTGCATTTCTTTTTTGTCTTTTGTTTAGTGTCCATGGTATAAAGAACCATTTTTACCATTGCTTGTAACTGGACATTCCTTATTTTACATATTTTCTTATAGGTAAAGTTAGACTTACTTCCATTTAGTTTCTATACCTCATTTGAAATCCATTTCGACTCTCCTCCTATCCCTGTCCCAGTTACTGTAAATGCTTATCCCCAAAACAACCCAGGAGAGTGGAATTAGTTTGAGGTGCCATGTATATCCTTAGTTATATATCCTAGTTGATGTAATTTTGTAAATCCTCCTTTGTATAGTTAGCTTTCAAAGTTGTTTAAAGTAGTAAAATAGGTCTTAAGGGATAGTTTATTATTATAAGGTTATCTTGTTTTTATTTTGCATTCCTCCAATAAGTATGTATATAGTAGAGTAGTATAACTGGATAATACACTAGTATAGTCCTCTATCCTAGCTTAATCTTTTTAACTGTTGAATTCTTAGGAGTTTGAATTTGTTTCTTATTTTGAAAGAATATTTTGTTTCTGTGTTTGTTAAAATATTGTCAAGACATCTTAGGAATCCTTTTTCCTTCGCATATATTTTGTAGCAACTCCAAGCTTACAAACCCCGGTCGATAATTAAATATTAGGTAAACTATTCAAGACAATATTTTTCCCAACAAATATATCTTGATACATCATTCATGGAATAATGAATTTTAGGAATTGAATGTGTCAAGTATAGAAAGCTTCCTATCAACTGGCGGTAAATTTTGGAATCCATGGGCGGAGTGGATTTTCCCTCTTCAAGAATGATTCCTGAGAGGAAAGGAAATGGTGCAGACTTGCAATCATCCATGTTAAACTTAATTAAAAGATATTCAATATAATTTGACTAAGTTACCATTATCCCATCATAGTCTTAATAGATTTCAATCCCGAGAAACTGTCTAAGCAGGACCAAATAGCTCATTTCAAAAGCATCATGAAGAGTAGTTTTTATAAAGGAAATCGAAGCAAGTGTGCTTCCTGTTATAAAAATATTATCAAAATATAATAATATGATCATAAAATTACCATCATACTTCTGAAAATATATATTAGGATCAGATTTGCATCTCTGGAATTTTTGTGAGAACAGAAAGGCATCCATTTTGGCATACTAAGATCTTGGGGCCTCTTTCAACCCATATAAAGATTTCTGCAACTTACACACCAAGGAAGGATATGATGTATAGCCTTTATAATGATTCATATATATCTCCTATTGTAGGTATCCATGAATAAAATCACTCTTGACATCCATGTGATGCACATCCCAGTTCTTGGATGCGGCGATGGCCAAAACTAGTCTTATGGAATCCATCTTTGCCACCGCTGCAAAGGTCTAATGATATTCCACTCCTTGGACATGGTAGAAAAATTTTGCAACCATTTGTGACTTTTATTTTTAGGTTTTGACATCTGCAACAAAATTTTTCTTATATACCCTCTTGCATTGAACCAGTTTCGTCCCAGGTAGAAGGGAAACCAGCTCCCAAGTTGCCTTTTTTCGAAGAGAATTGAACTCTTAGTCCATTGCAGCTTGCCATATTGGATATTCTGAGCATGGTAGTAGGAATTTGGATCAGACCCAATCATTAAATAGCAAGTCTCAGACATAAATGAATCATGACAAGAGAGAGAGTAATACCTGCTCATTGAAAATCAGACCGAGTTATTCTTGGATCAGCAGGATTTTCAATGTTTGTCCTAATGAAAGAGAGTGTATTTTTGGCCCAAGTTGGGAGATGAGTGGACACATCAGAATATTATTGCAAATATTTAACATTCAATACTTTTTGGTTGCAAATATTTCCTCTTTTCAAGTGGAATTCGATCCCATACAATGGACCCAAAAACCTTGAAATTTGACACATCTGGTTTGTGTGCAAAATAGGCTTCAAAAGGAGTCTTTCCTTTCACGGAAGAGTGAGGGAATATGTTCTGAATGTGAGAAGAAACATTCATATCCTCAGCTCATAATTTTGCATCCAAACCTTTGGATTCCAGCATGCAAGAAGTCATCTCTTTGAGGGCCTGGTTTTACCTTTCCACTAGACCATTTTGTTGGAGTGTGTAGGGAATGGAATTTTGGATTTGGATCCCACTATCAGCACATATTTGAAGAAATTAAAAATTGATATACTATCCTCGTTTATCATATATAAGATACTTTATCTTCCTCCCAGAGGAATTCTCAAGAGATGATTTGAACTCAGTGAATCTTTCCAAAACATCAGATTGTTTCTTAAGGAAGAAAACCCAAGTGTATATAGAGAAATAATATATGAAGGTGAGTAAATACCATGAAAAAATATTGTATTTTTTAGGAATGGGTCCTTTGACATTAGAATGAATCATCCCCAAAATAGTTTTTGCACGAATTTCCTTTCCCTGATCAAACTTGTGCTCAGGGTGTTTGTCAACAATGCAACATTTGCAAATTCCACTAGAAGTTTTCATGTCTCATAGGACTTCAACCATGGAAATTTTATGAAGTTGTTGCAAGTATTTGAAGCTCAAATGACCAAATATTCCATGCCATATCCTACTGGCCACATTCCCATGAGTCAGAAGAGGGTTGGGCTTTGCATCTGCCACAAATTTAGAAAACTCATAGGCCTTAGGATGGTGGTTTTATATGCATGGTGAAATAAGTTTCCCGGATACAATGTCAGTGATCTCAAACTCATTTGGGCTGAAAGTAACTCTATTGGGCACTCCAGTGTGTGTCATTTGATATACACTCAATAGATTGGAGGTCAAGGAGGGTACATACAGAACATAAAAAAAGCTTCCATGTTCAAGATTTACAGTACCTTTGCCTTTAAAAATGATATGAGAATCATCTCCCATGTGGATGGGAATGATTTTGTCAGTGTCCAAGGATGATAAGGATTATTTTCTTTCCATCATATGATTCGTAGCTATAGAGTCTATGAGAAGTGTTGTGGGCTTCGAAACAGTTTCCATGAGGGCATGTCCTCTTTCTTACTGGATGTCTTGATCATGTTTATCTCTCTTTCGAACACTCTCCGAAATATTGGTATTGTTCCTCTCGAGGGGAACAGTCATTTGATCAAAAAATTTCTTCATGCAGGCATGTTCATGGTGAAATCCCTTCCCACAATAGGAACACTTAAATTTTTCTTTGCCTTGGATTCCTTTCTTTTTGTGCTTATTTGAGCCGAAAGGCTCTTATTGCTGTTGGTTCTTCTCTTTTGGCTTTAGAGCATCAAACTTAGTCTTTTGATTCTTCTGATTTCCTTTACCCTTCGTATCTTTGCGTCCCAAAGAAAAATGTTCTTGATCTTTTGAGGATCTGATGATCCTCATCTACACAAGCTTGTCATGCTCATTTGTGAGGAACTCAATGAAGGAAATGAGAGAAGGAATTTTCCAATTTCGGGTTGTTAGCTTCCTAGTATGGAATGTGGAAATAAATTCTAACTAATATGATCTATGAACACTGACTTGACTTTAGAAAAAGAGGGCTAATGTCGTAGTCTATGAAAAATGATTTTACAACTTAAGAAGAGAAAAAAGGGTAGATACATTATGCATAAATAGGGAAAAGATTCCAAATGTTAAAATAAAACTTGAAATAATACCATGATTGTAAAATATAATCCCTTGGTTTGAGTTATCCTATAAAAATCGTCAAATACTAACACACTGTAATTGCCCCAATGCTCTGATAGCACAATGTAACAAACCCATACCCTAATTATCATGTGGAATTAATTTTTTTCTTAATGAACCGTGGTTCTTGTTTTGAAACACAGGGCATGGTCGTGAAAACACTCTTCAGGATTCATGCTTAGGCATAAAACCAACTGTAACAGTCGTTCCTCACTTAACAAATCTATTCTGTGACTGGAAAGTTCATTTCTGCACTAAACATGTCCTTTCCACATGCTTCTCCTTCTACATTCCCCTTTTCTCCTTACACTGTAGAATCCAGGAACCAGAAACATAATGTGCGACAAATTCATTTAAAAAATTTCTGCCTTAAACCTTCCTCCTTTCCACCTTTCGCTCCAAAACTCAGGAATCAAGAACTCAACATATTGATACCTTGACTTTTTCACTTTCCTCCTTCCTCCTTCTGCATTCTTACCTTTTTCCTTCCAGTGGGGAACTAGGGAATCAAAAATCCAACTTTTGACCTTAACCATTTTCCCATTTTCTGCCTCACTCCTTCCGCCTTTCACAGGAAGATTTTGGGGTGCGAAAAATATACTTTTTCCTTAGATTCTTTGGCTCTTCTTCTACTTCCTCCTTCCTCCTTCCTCCTTATACAAGAGGATGATGGGGTGTGGAAAACCAACATTATGTATTGTTCCAACTTCTCTCTTCTTCCTGCCACCTTCCTCCTTCTGTAGGCGGATTCAAGGGTGCAAAAATGCTTAAGTCAGATGCCTTCTGACTTTATAACTAGGCTTCTAGCCTTCATGATCATAATCATAATATATTGAAACATAAAATGCATATACATATACAAATGTGGGGAAATTTAACAACAGAAACCTCTACTTAAATCATTAACAATAATTCATCATATTCATCACATTCATGAGAAAAGACATTGCATAAATAATAATAACAGAGAATAATTATCTTGAAGATGAATTTGTTCCACAACTAGCTATGTCATTGCGACGTTTCTCCCAACCATAGGCCAGTTGTGTTCATTGATATATCAACACAAACGCCACCCCTGAGCTAGGCATGACTTCCACCAGGAACTAGCGAAAAACAAACTCACACACCGTTAGATCATATCACACACATAGTCAATTCAACACACAATTGGGTTTCACAGACTTTCCATCTAAGCCAACACATAGTTGGGTTTATCAGGTTGCAGGAAAACACACCAAACAGATGGGTTTCCCAAGCTAAACATCCAAGCCATCTCATAGCTGGGTTTCATAGACCATTCAGCCAAGCCAATATCCAATTGGGTGTCAGAGGTTTTCGAGCCAAGCCAATATACAATTGGGTTTCACAGGCTGTCAGCCAAGCCAATCTCCTTTGGGTTTATCAGGTTGTTAAGGTAGTGGAAAGGTAGAATGAATAATATAGTGGCTCATTTAAGAGATAGGGACACCTCTCCAAGATCTATCTAGCTTGGAATACACAGTACCTACACACCCAACAAAAGGAAGCATCCCCTTCTTTGCTCCACAGTCCCTCGGGGTATGCCTTCCCTTATAGTTCCCTTCAGGGTGTGCATAGAAGATTCACCAGTCACTCTTATATTTTCATGAGGCTCCTCTTTGTACTAGGTTTATCAAGCCCATTCCTCATCTCTTCCACTCCTAAGTCTTGCATACAGTTCAGACCCAAACCATGCACCTCATAGCAAACCATAGGGAGACACGACAACATAGGCTTCAATATGTAACATATGGAAGTAGGTTCTGATACCACTTGTTAGATTTTTATCTTTCAAGCTAGAATTATCTTAGGATCTTTAACTCAGAGAACAACAACCACAACAATAAAACACAAGAGACAATAGACACAAAGATTTTCCTCGAGGAAACCATAAAGGATAAAACCCCACAACTTCCTCAGAGATAGAATTAGCACCAAAAGTAAAACCCAAAATATTAATATTTTCTCCCGCCGGTAGTATTCACTCTCTCTGATTCTAGCTTCTTCTCTCTCACTCATGTGCCCTAGTCGAGTGAGTGTTTGTGTGATAAATAGAGAGTCTCACTCTCTAATTATATTATTTCGTTCACTTAACCTTTAACTCTATTATGTAGGATCGAGTAATCCTAACTCAGTTATGTAGGCTCGAGTAACCACAACTGGGGTACTAATGATCTGACTTACATTAACTCACCTAGGGATGACTTCTCTAGGAGATTCTAATAACCCTAGTGCCCCACAACTGTGGGGACTTTAACCCTTGATCAATAGGAGGGTTACCCACAATGACTTTACATGACTTGTTTACATTATTGAATATCCTGATAGGAACATTTGGGCATGACATGACTTAAATACATTATAGACACTTCCCATACTGAAGTAACACCCTAGTGATATCTTGGGCACCTGGTCAGTTACCAGGAATCTTCAGCCTGGAGCTGAGGGCCATTCTGATATACATCAGGGCATGACATCCACCAACATGATAGGGCACAACTACTGTCATCTGTTGAAAGGAACAACACTTACAATCACCAACATTATAGGACACAATTATTATCATCTGTGAAAAGACACGGCACTCACATCCACCAGCATGATAGGACACAACTACTATCATCTATGGAAAGGCACAACACTTACAATCACCAGCATGATAGGACACAACTACTATTATCTGTGAAAAGGAATGACACTCACATCCACCAGCATGGTAGGAAACACCTACTACCATTTGTGGAAAGGCACAACACTTACAATCACCAGCATGGTAGGACACACCTACTACCATCTGTGAAAAGGCTCAACACTCACATCCACTAGCATGATAGGACACAAATCCTACCATCTATGGAAAGGCTCAGCACTAACATCCACTAGCATGATAGGACACAACTACTATCATCTATGGAAAGGAATTGCACTTACATCTGATCATGTGGGAACTAATCCCACAGTAATATCAGAATGGCCCTCATCCCTAGGCTGAGGATTCCTGGTAACTAACCAGGTGCCTCCATTCTCCTAGAGAATGGCCTTCAACACTTATATATGCTCATGTGGGAATGAATCCTTTAATCAAATTAGAATGGCCCTGCACTTATATCTAATCATGTGAGAACACATCCTACAGTCATATTAGAATGGCCCTCAACTCTAGGCTGAGTATTCTTGGTAACTGACCAGGTGCCTCCATTCAGAGAATGGTATTTAGCACTTAAATATGATCATGTAGGAACCAATCCTACAATCACATTAGAATGGATCAACACTCATATCTGATATGAAAGGAACCAATCCTCTCACCATGATAGAATGGCTCAGACCTTACATCTGACCATGGAAGGAACCAATCCTCTCACCATGTCAGAATGGGTTATAGACTCATCACTTCCCCTCGGGGGAATCCTCGATCTGGAGAACACCAAGATTCTCCCTGAAGTACTCAAACTTCACTCTGGCCAATGGCTTAGTCATCACATCAGCTATCTATTCGTCAGTCGCAACATACTAGAGCTTCACTACTCCTCTCTGCACCATATCCATGATATAGTGATATTTGATCTCGATATGCTTCGACTTGTCATGGAACACTGGGTTCTCCACCAACTTCACACAACTCTAGTTGTCACAATATATACAAGTAGCATCCAATTGGACTTTCTTGGAGTTACACCCAACCAAAAATTTCGACCCAGGTCTCAAAATTTGATTTTGATGAGGAGAGAAATCCTATGCCGGGCACAATCAAAAACTCTTCTTCTATAAAAATCTCTAATTTCCCGCACCAAAAACTGAAAATACTCGGAATCGAATTCCACTTCGACAGAAAGATGCACCCTTCAGTGTAGAGTCAGCCTAGCATACTTTTGCTGATGGATTGTGGAGAGAGACCCAAAAAGTAAGAAGCCATACTTTTTGTAGCTGCATAATGTCTTCTTCCCAGGTTGACCCTGATACCATGTTAGATTTTTATCTTTCAAGCTAGCATTATCTTAGGATCTTTAACTGAGAGAATAACAAGCACATCAATCAAACACAAGAGGCAATAGACACAAAGATTTTCCTCGGGGAAACCATAAAGGAGAAAACCCCACAACTTCCATAGATATTTCACTGGAAGAGCCTTAAATGAACATAATCATGGATCAAGGATTTCAAGTAACACCAAACATGGAAGTTCATAACATGGTTTTTGGGATAATCTCCCTGCTTTCCATCGAATTTTGGAATGTAAGATGGAAAATTTACCAGAATCACGGGCCACGAAGGGTTGTCTCGAATGGGATCATTGATAAATTTGGATAAATTAGGTAAGTCCAAAGTTGCTAGGAAAGGTAACTAATGATTGGTTTCCACATACTAGAAGTATTGATAAGGCATGTATCCACCAGCAAGACCATATGTTGACTGGTATACAGTTTGTTGAAATAGCTACTAAGATGATGAAATTCCTGAAGATCCACCTGAATGGGTTTTCCCTCTACCGTTAGGACCACCAGGACCACCAGGATGTGGAAATTAAACCCAAGAGATAGAACAATTACACTCACAAAATCGCTAATCAAACGTGCAAAATTCACACCAAAGGAGACTGAAATTGGAGCATAACACTGATCTGTATTCAATAAGTGTACAATATCCAACCTTGTGAAGTAATAGGATGCTGCAATATATCATTACATGAGAGAATCAAATGCATCAATATGCCATTCAAAATAGTCAAAAAGTAGGCTTACTAAATCTAGTCAAATCCCCCATAGGTGCATAAAGAAGTTTCCAAATCTATGAAGATGCTCACAAATTTGCTAAGTCAAGTGGGAAAGCTAAAGAGGGCTGGAAAGAAAAATCATACATGCTTTTATTTGAAGAAAAGGAAGGAGGATGATGTGGGAAAAAAAAGTCAACTACACCTAGTCTAGCTTTTCCTTTTGCCTTAAATCAAAATAAAACAAGGAAGCTTTTTAGAAAAAGCAGATATGTGCTTTGGAGGATTTGGAATAAAGAAGACATGATAAATTGGGTTTCCATGATGCTTCCCAAGTGCTCCATGAATCATTTTTAGCATGTGTTGACTTCTAGGACTTGTGGAAGGAAACTAGCATAGAATGGAATCTAGGAAACTAGGTAATAAGACAAAAATAATTAAAATTAATGTCTAAGTTAGGTAACTATGGGTTGATTATTCTAAAACATCCCCTTAAGCTTGACTTTTTGAGTAAATATAAGAAAAATATAGGGCCTAACAACAAGTCTTAGTCACCCTTTACATACTGCTTGTCCATAAAACCAAGGAAAGAGGCAAAAACCCAGTGGGAAAATCCTCCCTTAAACATGCACAGGGAAAACAAAATTTTGGAAATATTGTCATAAATCATGCTTCATAGCATGATCAGAAATCGCCAGTAGTGATTTGAGATTTCTGAAGGTATTCTCACAAAAAACTTTGGTGAAGATGTCTGCTACTTGTTCTGAAGATGCACAGAAGAGTAGATCAATGTGCCATCATGCGCAAGTTGTCTGATGTAATACATATGGATCTCAAGGTGCTTGGTTCACTATCTCTGAACTGGATCATTGTAGATTTGAATGGTTCTCTGATTATCACAGTAGATAATAGTTGAAAACTCTGATTCGAAACCACATTCTCTAAGTATCCCCTGCAACCACAAACATTGAGTTGCTGCATTTACAACTCCTCTATACTCTGCTTCTGTAGATGAGAGTGGTATGGCACTCTGCTTCTTGCTTGAATAGATGATTGGTACTTCTGCAAGCATGAACACATATCCTGATGTAGAATTTCAATATGTGTTGTCACCTGCCAAATCATTGTTAGTAAACCAAATCAAATCAAGATCATATTTTTCTTTGTAAAAGATCCCATGAGTTCTTGTTCCTTGAACAAAGTTTAGGATCCTTTTGGCTTCTCTCCAGTGGATCTCATGATACTGATCCATGTATCTCGAAGCCACACTAACTGATTCTTCAAGCTTAACTCCTGAAAGGAAGGGAGTCTTGCTTGGCTTGCAATCTTTCATGTTGAACTTTTTCAGCAAACCCAAAGCATACTTGGACTGATGTGCTTTGATTCCATGTAAGTATTGAGCAATTTCAATACCCAAGAATTGGCTCAACAATCCCAAATCTATCATAGAAAATCCATGGTTCATTGCATCCTTCAAGGAGGCAATCTCTTTCTTTGAACTTCCTGTAATCAGAAGGTCATCCACATACAAGACAACAATCATCAAAGAACCATGAATCAGCTTCAAATAGACATTAGGATCAAAATTGGATTGAACAAAACTTAGTGATAGCAAAAATCCATCAATTTTGGCATACCAAGCCCTGGGGGCTTGCTTGAGCCCATACAATGATTTCTTTAACCTGCACACTAAACATGGATTAGAAACAAACCCTTCAGGTTTCTGCATGTAAATCTCTTCAGTGAGATATCCATTTAGGAAAGCACACTTCACATCCATGTGATGTACCTCCCACTGCTTTGAAGCTGCAATGGCTAGAGCTAGCCTTATGGAGTCCATCTTTTCCACTGGTGCAAAGGTTTCATTGTAGTAAATACCATGTACTTATGAGTAGCCCTTGGCTATCAATATTTCCTTATAGTTCAAAGGTGAACCATCAGCAGCAAACTTAGTCTTGAAAACCCACTTACATTGAACTAGCTTCCTCCCTAGGGAAAGATCAACTAGTTCCTAACTATTGTTCTTCTGGAGCGAGCTGAATTATTCTTTCATGGTTGTTTTACATATTGGATCATGTGTTGCATCTTCATATGTCTATGGATATGATTCAACCATCAGATAGTACTTGTAAGCAAATAGAGGATCTTTCACACAAAGGGCACTCTCAAATTGAGATCTAGTCCACCTAGTGTCACTAGGATTTCTAGCTAGTTTCCCAGTTGCATGAATGGTATTTGCTTCCCATTTTGGTCTTGTAGGATTGTTAGGATATGCAATCAAATCATCATTATAATACATATCAGAATCATCAAACTCATTAGTCTCTTCACTTACAAGCAATGGATTTGGTGATGAAGAAGACTCTCCAACTTCAACTTCTACTAAGGGCTCTTCTTGGAACTGAACACTTATTTCAATGAAATATTTGTTAGTGCTCAAGTTGATCAGCTTGTACCCTTTTGAATATTGATAATACCCAACAAATAGGGACTCTTGGCTTTGGGGATGCAAATCCTTCCTCTTTTCAGTTGGAATTCTAGCCCAAGCCTTTGAGCCAAAAATCCTGAAATGGGTCACATCTGGCTTGTGCCCACTCCAAGATTCAAAAGGAGTCATACCATCAAGATGATTATGAGACACCCTATTCTAGATGTAGGATACACAATTTATAGCCTCGGCCCAAAAATTTGGTGGAAAATTATTAGCCTCCATCATGTAGGTTGCCATCTCCTTCAGTGATCTGTTCTTTCTCTTAGCAACACCATTCTGATGTGGTGTGTAAGGGATTGAATGCTGCATATGAATACCTACATATTTAAAATGCTGAATGAACTCATACTTGACATACTCACCACCATTGTCATATTTGAGGATCTTGAGTTTCCTCCCACACTAGTTTTTAACCAAGGCTCTAAATACTTTGTAGAGGTCAAAAACTTCAAAGTTATGCTTTAGGAAGTAAACCCAACAATACCTGGAAAAGTCATCTATGAAGTTCAATGCATATTTGGCTTGAATCATGGAAATATGAGGGAATGGACCGGCAATGTCACTATGGATCAGCTCAAGAGGTGCATAGGTTCTCTCATGACTAGCTTTCTCATACTTGTGCTCTGGGTGTTTTCCTAGGATACAACCTTGACAGACTCCCTTAGAATACTTGATCTTTGGTAACCCTATGACCATATCTTTTTCACTCAAATCAGAAAGATACCTGTAGTTAAGATGGCCAAATATTTCATGCCAAATCTTTCTTGCTTCATTAGCATGAATTAGAAGAGCAGAGGGGTTTGAGTAGGGTAGAAAATGGGAAAAATTGTATACATTCGAAGTGTGATCTACAACACCTTTTGCTATGAATTTACCATTCGAAATCTCAGTAATTTCAACATCATCAGGGGAGAAGATTACCTTATTTAGAGACCCATTATGAGTCATCTGATACATTGACAAGAGATTAGAGGCAAGACCTGGAACATACAACACATTATTGAACTTACCATGATCAAGATCAATCCTTCCCTTCCCTAAATTGTCAGTGAGAGAGTCATCTCCCAAAACTATTGGTGGACCTTTCGACATGTCAAGAGAGGAGAGTGTCTCTTTTGTCGAAACCATATGTCTAGAAGGTCGAGAGTCTATGATGAAGCTAGGTGAGCTTGATGTTCCAGCAACCAAGGAATTTACTCTCTCTCTATCCTCTGAATTTGATCCTCCTTCCCTCTTCTTTGAGCAATCAGGAAGGGAGATGTTATTCTTCTCCAGGATTTGGGTCAACATGTCAATTTGCTTCTTCATAGGTCAACATGTCAATTTTATTCTTCATACAAGAGCTCTCAGGATGATATCCCTTACTGTAGTATGCGCACTTCCTCATTTATCCTTTGTTCTTCTTCTTCTAGGAGTTCTTCTTGGAACCTTAGGGCTCCTCTTGAGACTTGTTCTTGTCTCTCTTTTGCTTAGGTGGATTTTTTAGATTTTTTCTTGATTTTTGAATCCACCTTTCAATCTCCAACAACCAAATCTGAGTCTTTGGAAGGTTTGATGGTGCCCATCATCACCAACTTATCTTGCTCCTATGTGAAAGATTCCATGAACTCTGCAAGCTTAGGCATATTCCAGGCTTGAGCTGTCAACTTGGTGGCATGGAAGGTAAAAAAAAACACTAAATAGTCAAGACCAAGCTTAGAGAGTATGGACAAAACTAGTTGCTCTTCCTTCTTTTCAATCCCACACGGTTTCAACTACAAAACAAGGGCCTTAAACTTGGAAAAGTAGAGTTGCAATGATTTGAAGCTATTGGGACTCAAGGATATCAGCTCATTCTTGATTTGATGTCCTCTCATCTCATTTTTCTTTCCAAAAAGATATTCTAGCTTCTCCCACACTTCATTAGGTGATGCCAATCCATCAAGATGGAAGAGGAGGTTTCTTGAAATGCTCAGACACAAAAGACCATAGGCCTCATCCCTCCTATTGTGCCATTTAATTTTCTCTATAGTTGCATTGGGTTCTGCCTCAGTTGCCATGGTTATCCTGTAGAGACATTTCACTCTAAAAAATATCTCCATCTCAACTTTCCACTCAAAGAAATTGAATGGAGTCAAGATGATCTTCTGAGATTGGTCCATAGCTCAGAAATTGTGCCCTCTAGTCAGCATAATGCTCTCCCAGTCAAGATGTATAACCTGCAATATCAATAAGGAAGGAGAGAAATAAATCTATGAATGCTATAATACCATGTGGAAATTGAACCCAAGGGATAGAACAATTACACTCACAAAATTGCTAATCAAACATGCAAAATTCACACGAAAGGAGACTGAAATTGGAGCAAAACACTGATCTGTATTCAATAAGTGTACAATAGCCAACCTTGTGAAGTAATAGGCTGCTGCAACATATCATTACATGAGAGAATCAAATGCATAAAGATGCCATTCGAAATAGTCAAAAAGTAAGCTTACTAAATTTAGTCAAATCCCCCATAGGTGCATAAAGAAGTTTCCAAATCTATGAAGATTCTCATGAATTTGTGAAGTCAAGTGGGAAAGCTAGAGAGGGATAGAAATACAACTCATACATGCTTTTATTTGGAGAAAAGGAAGGATGATGATGTAGGGAAAAAACAAGTCAACTACACCTAGTCTAGCTTTTTCTTTTTCCTTGAATCAGAATAAAACAAGGCAACTTTTTAGAAAAAGAATATATGTGATTTGGAGGATCTGGAATAAACAAGACATGCTAAATTAGGTTTCCAATATATTTCCCAAGCACTCCATGACTTATTTTTAGCATGTGTTGACTTCTAGGACTTGTAGAAGGAAACTAGCATATAATGGAATCTAGGAAACTAGGTAATAAGACAAAAATAATTAAAATTAATGTCTAAGGTAGGTAACTATGGGTTTATTATTCTAAAATGGAAGAGGGACCGCCAGGCCCCCTGGGGGCTGGACCTCCATAAGGTGTTCCTCCGGCACCTCCAGCAATATGAATAGGTATTCCTCCTATTGCTGGCATGTGAGACCGGTTGGGTTACCCTCATGGTGTAAATGTATTCCTAGGGTACGAAACTCTAGTGTAGGACATTGCTGTAGAGGTAGGTTGATAATTCATATTCCCTATAGGTACTTGATTTATTGGGTAACCATAACCCCATGAGGGTTGATTAACTGCAAGCTGTGCTGCTAAGGGCTAACCTAAACTTAATGGAGGGTTTACCATATTTGTATTGGTGGGAGGAACATATACTAGGGATTGTCCTGTAGTAGAGGTCTGTCTATTATTAGTAGCAATTCCACTAACGAGTAATGTAGGTCACGCCAAGGGTTTCCCCCCGTCATTAGAAGGTACAGATGCTACTGGAACTGAAGGTTTCCCCCAATCATAGAAGGTATAGGATGAGTAGAGATAGACCTAGAATTCAAAACTGTAGGCACAGAATTGGAGGTTTGACCTAGATTACGAGAAGTCTCACCATGTGGTGGGTAACCATCAGTGGAAGCTCTAATTTTAGCCATGGGACAAGGATTTGTATTACGGGGTAATCTAGCTAATATAGATTCACTATGAGGTGCAAGAACAACCAGAACTCTGTCTAGTATTTGTATTCTCTCTTGAAAATATCGTGCATGGTGAATATATGCCTGGATTTGTCTATATTCTTCTTCACCTGTAGAATTTTGTTCAGGAGAGGTTCTATTAACCCCAAACAAGGAAATGGCATGACCCATATCTGTTCTCCAAAATAGAGCATTAGGGCCATATTGTGGTTCATTAAGACATCTGTATGGCATTCCATAGGAGGATGAAAGAAAGTATCATCCATAGGAAGCTGTTGAGCCAAGGGATTAATGTAAGAAGTGAATTAATGTCCACTTTCTACAACCACATTTTCTTCCTCATAGGAACTAGTTGCAACTCCTTGGTCGATGGCTTCCATTGGAATTTCTCTCGTAACAGGAGGAAAATCGAGTGGGGTGAATCTGCGGACCTGGGTAACACTTTTTGGCAAGCACATTTCGACAAAAATAGAAAAACGTACCTCGGTCGAGGGTTTAACAAGCCCTCGACCGAGGTTTTATCAAGCCCTCGACCGAGGTTTTTTTCAGCCCTCGACCGAGGTATTTCTTAACCCTTGGTCAAGGTATTAAAACCTCAACCGAGGGTTAAGAAATACCTCAGTCGAGGTATGGACCTTGGTTGAGGTATATACCTCGGTCGAGGTATAGACCTCGACCGAGGTGCCTCTGTTAAACAAATTATAAAAAGAGGTCGCGGGGGCCACGGCCATTTCTTTGACAAATTTTTCACTATGGAAGCTCGACCGAGGAACGACGGAACATCGGCATAAGGATTGGCACCCCGAAGCAACCCAACCTTGTCACGATGGTGTCAGAGCCAAGAGGTAACAGTTTAAATAATTGTTTTTCAATTTAAATGGAATTAAATTTTTTTTTTTTATAAATTTATAAAATTTGTTTTAAAATTTGGTAAATGTATGTTTTTATAATTTTCGTGTTTAAAATGTGTACCGGCAAGCAGAAATGCTGCCGGATTTTTGAAAATTTGTAGTTAAATTGAATTTTTTTGTTAATTTGTTATATATATATATAAAT
>LPNX011212568.1:315661-341046 GCA_001517045.1 Pseudotsuga menziesii
TCCTCATTAAAGGAAGCTCACAGGCTGAGATTGCTTCCCTAAAAGGAGCTATGAACCAAGCCTTCTCCATGACAGATTTGGGGCTCTTAAGTCAATTTCTGGGGCTTGACATTGCTCAAAACAAAGCTGGAATCAAGGTGCACCAGTCCAAATATTCCTTGGATTTGCTGATCAAATTTAGAATGCAAGATTGCAAAGCAAGGAAAACTCCTTTCCTTTCAGGAGTAAAGCTGGAGGAAGATGATTCTCCACCGATGGTAAACAACACTTTGTATAGACAGTTGATTGGATGTTTATTGTATTTGACACATAATCAACCTGATCTTTGTTATGCAGTTAGTGTTGCTTCTAGATTCATGGATTAGCCCCATGAGATCCATTGGAAAGCAACAAAGAGGATCCTTAGCTTTGTTCAGGGAACAAGGAGACATGGGATTTTATATAAGGCCAATTCTGACCTTGAGTTAATTGGTTTTACTAACAGTGATTGGGCAGGTGATAGCACTGACAGGAAGTCCACTTCAGGTTATGTGTTCATGCTTACAGAAGGGCCAATCAGCTGGTCAAGCAAGAAACAGAGTGCCATTGCACTCTCATCTACAGAAGCTGAGTACAGAGGAGTTGTCAATGCAGCAACTCAGTGTTTATGGTTGCAGGGTTTACTTGGAGAGTGTGTTTTCGAACCTGAGTACTCAAATACCATCTACTGTGATAACCAGAGTACCATTCGAATCTACAAGGATCCACTTCAGAAGCAGAGAACCAGACACATTGAGATTCACATGCACTACATCAGAGAGCTTGTGCATGATGGCACCATTCACCTACTCTTCTGTTCATCTTCAGAACAAGTAGCTGACATCTTCACAAAATAATTTTGTGAGAAGACCTTCAGCAATATCAAATCACTGCTGGGGATTGCTGATCATGTTGTCAAAGCATGAGTGGAGACAATATTCTACAATTTTGTTTTACAGTCCATGTTTAAGGGAGGATTTTCCCAAGTTGGTTTTGCCTCTTTCCTTGGTTGTATGGAGATTGTAGTATGTAAAGGGTGACTAAGCCTTGTTTCTAGGCCCTATATTTTTGATTTATTACTCATAAAGTCAGGCTTAAGGGGGGGTGTTAGAATAATCAACCCATAGTATTTACCCACTTAGACATTATTTCATTTATTTTGTCTTATTTGCCTAGTCCATGAGTCCCACCATGTGCAAGTTGCTAATTGGCTATCCATAGAGGTCAAAATTGTCATTATTGACTCATGGAGCACTTGGGAAAGCCTCAGGAATCAAATCTACTTTATTCCTGGCCTCCTAGGCGCCCTTCTTCTTTTTCTGCTTTATTGCCTGCTTTTTCAGTGTTTTAAGGCACATAGGAAAGCAAGACTAGGTGAGGTGAATCAGCTTTGTTGCCTCTTCCTCCTCCACTCTTTCCTCCATGAAAAATCATGTATGAGCTGCCATTTGACCACCCTTTAGCTTGCCCATGCGCCCTTGCTAATTCGTGGGGTCCTTGATAGATTTGGGATCAGCTTTTTACACCTATGGGGGATTTGCCTATTTTGGGTAAGCCTGCTTTATGCTAGATTTGGATGCTTCCTTATACATTCGATTTGCTCATATATTCTATATATTCAGCAGCCTATGTTATTACAAGGTTGGCTATTGTACACTCAGTTAATATAATTTTGTGTTACAGCTCCATATTCAGTCTCCACTGTTGATAATTTTGCATGATCAATTGTTAATTGTTGTGGGTGAAATTAATCTACTGCAGGCCTGAATTTCTACATCCTTCACAAAATTTTAATGAAAAGTGAAACAAGCTATCAATCAAATAAGTCTTTCTTTTCAAATCTATCTAGCAATAAGTCTGAGATCTAACTGATACTAAGCTCTCACGCAACAATCCTTTCAAAAAAATAAAAACCAATTATACAAGCTAATGAAAAGATGAACCTATCCTAGTTTTTTTATTTTAACAAAAAAATCATTTTACCACATCAAATTCATCATTCAAGCACTCAGATATCTTTAATACAAACCCAGACATTCAAAACTGAAAACTACTAAACCAATTTTTTTGCAAAAAACTTTGAAAAAACAAGCCTAGAAAAGGCCTACTTGGAACCGTGTGCAGAGAGTAACTGACGGAGCAGTTTTGGTCGAGAATTGCTTCCTAATTACTGGTCCCAACTAGTGGCACCACTTCTTGCTAGCTAAGTTTAGGCAGTGGCATCGCTTATTGTCTGCAATGCATGCGTGGTTCCCTATAAATGCACAAAAACAAAGAAAATAGTGAAATAGCAACGTTATATCACTATGCAACTGGAACTTAAACCATGAATTAACAATACTTAAGAGAACAAAGGGTTAAAAAACTCAGATATGAACATATCTAAAGATGCCCAACCAATAACCACTAGATTAGCTAGTGGATCTGATTGAATTGATGAAGGAAGGGAGCTTGGATTTTAGACAAGTGTTCTTGAAAAAGACTAAGGAAGATCAGATCATTTGAAGCTCTTCCTGAGCGGAGTTGCCAAATTTGTTGCTAGGAATTTTGCACTTTTTGCAGAAAGAAGTTGTTCCTCTGGTATGAATGGTTCAAATCTAGAACAAATAGTTCACAATAAAATTGGAAGACTTTCCCTAGAAGCTATAGACACCTGAAATACAATATTTGATGGAGTGATATGATTCTTCTATTATGAAAAAAGGTCTCCAAGAAAATACTTTCATAAACACATCAAACAAACAAGAGATCAAAGATACCAGAACATCATCTATAGA
Organism: Pseudotsuga menziesii; assembly: GCA_001517045.1. Lineage (NCBI taxonomy): Eukaryota > Viridiplantae > Streptophyta > Pinopsida > Pinales > Pinaceae > Pseudotsuga > Pseudotsuga menziesii. The sequence continues at coordinate 318,457 of LPNX011212568.1, forward strand.
TCTAGGCCAGTGACTAAGGAATCTGACAGTAACATGCAAGATTATAATATAACAAGTGTATGGGAAAGGAACCAACTTTATATTAATAAAATGAAGAAAGAGTTTACAACCTATGCCTTAGTGTTGACATGCTCTTTCACAAAACCAACGCCTTGTCCCCAACAGCTCCAACTTTCTCCCTCAAGCTCTCTTGAATGACTTATGCCAATATATCAAAGTAACATCATAACATTACTCTCCCTTCAACCATGGAGATTTAGATTGATTTTATAAGCTTGGAGTGGATAGGGATGGTTGAGAAATTGGTGGGTGAGGTGGCTAGGAGATCCTAGAAGGATGGATCTCGATCCCAACTGACCCTAGTGATTAGGGATAAGGGTGCCAGGAAGCCTTATTTCGAGAAGCTTCATGAGAACCTCTCTTTTCACTTTTTACCAAGGGCACAGGTCCTTGTTCACCATGACAGAGCGGTTCTAGGCAGAACCACGCATTGCTTAAAGGGTAAAGGCAGTGTTATTTTTTCAATATTCAAGCTAGCATTATGTTAGGATCTTTAACTGAGAGAAGAACAAGTACAACAATCAAACACAAGAGACAATGAACACATCGTTTTTCCTCGGGGAAACCATAAATGGAGAAAACCCTGCGACTTCCTCAGAGATAGAATCAACACAAAAGATAAAAACCCAAAATAGTAAGATGATATCCTGACAGCAGTAACCTCTTTGTTCATTTCCCCAGTGTCTTTCTCTTCCTCAGTTATGCGCTACAACTGAGTGTGGATGAGTGTGTGCTAAATAGAGAAGTCATCTCTCTATTTATACTAATTCCTGACATGACTAAAACCCTACTAGGACCGACTTCACTAGGTGAGTCTAATAACCCTAATTCCCTGGAACTATGGGGACTTTAACCCTTATACAATAGGAGGGTAACCCATAATGACTTGACATGACTTGTTTACATCATATATTTTCCCGATTGGAACATCGGGGCATGACATGACATAATAAAATCCTGTAATAAACATCGGGTTACAATAGATAAGAAATACAAGTGAATACATTCTGAATTTACAATTACATCAACACTCCCTCTTAACTAGGAAGGTATTCTCTCGACACAATTTTCATCACTGGTCTTCTTCTCTGGATCTTCTCGTCATCTGCATCTCCAAGTCATCTTCATCTTCATGTCATCTTCATTTCTAGATCTAGATCATCATCATTGGATATCATCACTGGACATCATTACTGGATCTAGATCATTACTCGATCTAGATCATCACTGTTGGATCCAGATCATCACTTGATCTGGATCATCTCAGAGACAACATAAATGGATCTAGATCATAGCTTGATCTGGATCTTCTCTGGTCATCATCACATGTGCTATCTCATGATTCTTCTCGTCACAGGAAGTTCTATAGAGCCATCCTTCTTTCACGCTGGTTGTAGGAGTAGCCATCATGTAGGTCTTCTTTAGCACTTATATCTGACCTACTCATCAGAATGGCCCACCCAGTAGTTACATCTGACCTACTCGTTAGAAAGGCATGCTTAGCACTCACATCTGATCATGTAGGAGCCTATAATCACATCAGAAAGGACCAACACTCACATTCACCAGCATGATAGGAAACTACTATCATCTATGAAAAGGCTTCAACACTTACATCTGACCTACTCGTCAGAAAGGCATGCACTCACATCTGATCTGGTAGGAACCAAATCCTACACCCTCATTAGAATGGTGCCCAGTCCCAGGCTGAGCTACCTGGTAATGGACCAAGTGCCTCCATTCTCCCGAAGAATGGCAATTTCCCTTACATCTGATCTGGTAGGAACCAAATCCTACACCCTCATCAAAATGGCCTGCACTCACATCTGATCTAGTAGGAACCAAATCCTACACCCTCATCAGAATGGCCCCCAGTCCCGGACTGAGCTACTTGGTAATGGTCCAGGTGCCTCCACTCTCCCAGAGAGTGGCAGTTTCCCTTACATCTGACCTACTTGTAAGAATGGCCAGCACTCATATCTGACATGGGAGGAACCTAATCCTTTAACCATAACAGAATGGATCGTCCCTTACATCTGACCTACTCATTAGAATGGCTCTCTCAGTCCCAGATTGAGTATTCCTGGTAACTGACCAGGTACCTCCATTCCCAGAATGGCATTCAGCACTCATTTCTGACATGGAAGGAACCAAATCCTCTCACCATGATAGAATGGCTCAGCCCTTACATCTGACCTACTCGTTAGAATGGATTCTAGACTCATCACCTCCCCTTGGAAAGGACCTCGATATGGAGAACACCAAGCTTCTCCCTGAAGTACTCAAACTTCACTCTGGCCAATGGCTTCGTCAATACATCAGCTATCTGATCATCCATCGCAACATACTAGAGCTTCACTACTCCCCTCTGCACCATATCCCTAATATAGTGATACTTGATCTCAATGTGCTTTGACTTGTCATGGAACACTGGATTCTCTAGCAACTTCACACAACTCTGGTTGTCATAATGTATACAAGTAGCATCCAACTGGAGATCAAATAAATTATACAGTAGCTTCCTCAACCATACTGCCTCACAACTAGTTGAACAAGCTGTGACATACTTTGCTTTAGTTGTACTTAGTGCCACACATGATTGCTTCCTGCTAAACAAGGAGATCATACCTGATCCCATACTAAAGCAACACCCTCAAGTGCTCTTCCTATCGATGGCACTGCCTGCCCAATATGAATCAACATAATCCTCTAGGTTAATCTTCTGATTCACATCATACTTGAGCCCATAATCAATTGTACCCCTTAGGTACCTCAGAATATGCTTTATAGCAATCAAGTGAAAATTTCTTGGATTTTTCAAGAATTGGCTCAAGGTGTTCATAACAAAGCAAATGTCGGGTCTCGTGTTCATCAAGTACATCAAGGACCCAATCATCTGACGATACATCATAGCATCAAACAAATCCGATGAAGCATCGCTCAATAGCTTCAGGTTTGATGCCATAGGTGTGGCCATAGCCTTGCAGTCCATCATCCCAAACCTTTTCAGGATATCTATTGCATACTTCCCTTGTCCAAGGAAGATTCCATCCGCACTCTGCCAAACCTAGATACACTAGAAGCATCACTGGGTTGCCATCTTCAACCTTGTAGTAAAGGTTGGAATCTACTTTACTCTTAGTAAATCCCAAACTGGATAGAAAGCTGTCAATTATGCCGTACCATGTCCTGGGTGCCTGTTTCAAACCATATAGGGATTTCTTCAATCTACACACATGAGACTCCCTGTCATGTGTCTCAAAATGAAGTGGTTGTTCTACATACACTTCCTCTTCAACTACACCATTCAAGAAAGTAGTCTTGTTATCCATTTGGTGTATCTTCTATTTCATTACTGCACCCAGAGAAAGTACTGATATGATGGAAGTGTATCTGGCTACAAGTGCAAAGGTTTCTTCATAATCTATTCCTTCTTTCTGATAGAAACCTCAAGCGACAAATATTGCCTTATATTTTTCAATGCTACCATCTGTAGCATGCTTGATCTTGTAGATCCATTTGGAAGTTACAACTAACTTCGTTTCTGGTCTTGGGACAACATCCCAAACATCATTGTTCACGATCTATTGGTACTCTTCGATCATAGAATCCTTCCATTCTTTCCATTCTGCCATTTCTTCATGATTGGAAGGTTCTTTATCAATGAAATCACATAGTAATGCTACATACCTGGAGAAGGATTTGGTCCTTTTTCTTTCTCTGTGATTCTCTTCTGGAGCCCCATATATTTTCACACCTTGGATAACTTCTCGTACCCAAGCAGGTTTTGTCTTATGATGATTCTTCTCTGGATGTGGATCTATAGGTCTTTGTGTTTCTTCAAATTCTCAATCTTCTTCTTAAGCTTGTTCATTCATGGTTGTATCATGAATTCTGGGTGCTTCTGCTTCTTCAGATTCTTCAGTAGGTTTCTTTCTGGATTTGTTGTAAGTTGCGTCTTCATCAAATGTCACATCCCTACTGATATCAATCTTCTTGAATCCTGGGAAGTATATTCTGTAAGCCTTCTAGCTTTCAGAGTATCCCACAAATATACCATTCTTTCCTGAAGGATCTAATTTAGTTCTCTTCTCTTTTGAAATGTGTATGTACACTGGATAGCCAAATATTCTCAGATGGATGACTTTTGGTTTCTTGCCGAAGAAGACTTCTTCAGGAGTCTTGTTCTCAAGTATTCTATTTGGAGTACAGTTCTGTACATACACCGTTGTTCTAGGAACTTCCACCCAAAGATGCATAGGAAGATCTTGATAGTTCTATTCTTCCTTTCTACAATCACATTCTATTGTGGATTATAAGGAGTGGACAAATCCCTCTTAATCCATGATTCTTTGCATAGCTCTTTAAATTCATTTGAAGTGAATTCTCTGCCATTATCTGATCCAAAGGTTTTGATCTTCTTTTCAGTGTTGTCCTCTATTAAGGCTTTGAATTCCTTGAACTTGTTGAATACTTCGTCTTTGTTCTTCATGAAGTAAACCCATGTCTTCCTAGAAAAGTCATCAATAAAGGAAACATAATATGCATACCTGCTTAGTGAGTTTGATGACATAGGACCGCATACATCGGAGTGGATGATTTCCAAGATTCATTTTGCTTTGCTTTCACTACTTGGAAATGTATTCTTTGTATTCTTTCCTTTCACGCATCTTTTGTAGACCCCATCATGTTTTGCTTGGATTTCTGGAAGACCTTCAAAAAATGTTATTGCAAGAGGTAGTGCTCTGTAATGCACATGTGCAAGCCTTCTATGCCAAATTTCACTTGGCTCTACTATGTCATGGACCAAGGCTTGTTATAGATGGCCCTTTAATTTTTACAATCCTCCTTCTTGTTCTCCAATCACCACCGCATCATCAATAGTCTTTCCTTTTGGCCACATGATGACTTGACCATCTATAAATGCAACACTCATTCCTTTTCCATCTAGTGCAAATATGGAGAGGAGGTTCTTCTTGAGTCCTGGCACACACAATACTTCCTTCATTGTCATAGACATTCTAGAGTCTAGCTTATAGCAATATTCCCCACTACCTTTTGTTGGATATTGGTAGTCATCTCCCAGCTTCACCTTGTGAGGTGATTCATGTTTTGTCTCACAAAGGATTCCTTGAATCCTGCCATATGTTTGGAAGCCCCGCTATCTATGAGCTAATCATTTCTTCCATGAGTAATGTTTTTTGTGAGAGCATAAATCAAAACATATTCATCCTCGCTTGAAGAATCTTCACTTTCATATCTAATTCTTTTCTCGGATGGTTCATCATCCTCTCCAGCATGAGCATGATGTCTTCTTTTGTTTCTCTTTTTCTTATTCTATTTGTTAGGAAAATTTCTTGCAAAGTGTCCTGCTTCATCACATGTATATCATATAATCCTGGACAAATCTTTTCTAGTGTTATCTTTATGAGAGCGCTTACCTCTGGAGTGATGAGATCTTCTTTTGGTTGACTTGGAGTGTAGCATGAGATCTTGATATTCACTTCCCATGTTCTCTTCCCAAGATGCTATCCGAGCTTCTTCTTGAGAGTATTCTTCCCGTAGTCTGCTGAACTTGACTAACTTCTTTCTAGCACATATCCCTTGAATAAAGGAGTCCCATGATCTAGGAAGACCATTCAAGGTAGTCATCACAATCTCTGCATTTTCCACTTCTTCATCTACTACTTTTAGTTGTTCCTTGATCTGAGAAACTCTTGTAAAGTAAGACTAGATTATTTATTCATTCTGAATCTTCAGATTCTTTAGCTGGTTCTTTAGAGTCAACTTCTCGTTTATATTCTTCCTTTCAAACAATTTGGTTAGGGCATCAAACATAGCTTTAGGTGTCTTTAGGGAGGACACCTGTGGTATGACGCGATCCTTGATAGAATCAGGAATGATCCTCTTTTCCATAACCAACTTCTTCTTATGTAAACCTTTTGCCTCATCTCCCTTTGGAACTGGAACCTCCTCATTGATATAGGAGTCCAACTCATTTTCTTCCAAAACTAGGGAGATCCTATACTTCCAAGCTCATGAGTTATTAGCTCCCTCAAGATTTTCATCAAGCTTGGTATAATGAGACATCTTAACTAAGAACCTAAAATGGAAATACAAAATATTTATATCTTACCAGGTTAAGATGTTGGATCTGGATTTGGAGCTGAAATCCTGCAGAGCTGGTTCAAGAGCAGATTAGGGTTTTTCTTTTTCAGAGTTTTGTCCAACCAGTTGCTTTGAATTTGATCCCTAACTTTGATTTTAGGGAGGAGATCAATCCAGGCCTGGGCTCACTGAAAAATTCCTCTTCTATGAAAAGCCCTAATTTTCGGCAGCGGTGTTGGGTCCAAAACTGAAAAAACTCAGAATTGGATTATGCTTTGACAGAAAGATGCACCCTAGGGAGGAGATTTATTCCAACCTTCTTTTTCTAAAAATATGTGGAGAGAGATCCACAAAGTAGTAAGCCCTATTTCCCACAGCTGCACAGTGTCTTCTTCTCAGGTTAGCTTTGATACCATGTTAGTTTTTAAATATTAAAGCTAGCATTAGGTTAGGATCTTTAACTGAGAGAACAACAAGTACAACAATCAAACACAAGAGACAATGAACATAGTTTTTTTCCTCAAGGTAACCATAAATGGAGAAAACCCTACAACTTCCTCAGAGATAGAATCAGCACAAAAGATAAAACCCCAAAACAGTAAGATGATTTCCTGACAGCAGTAACCTCTTTCTTCCTTGCCCTACTGTCTTTCTCTTCCTCAGCTATGCGCTACAACTGAGTGTGGATGAGTGTGTGCTAAATAGAGAAGTCACCTCTCTATTTATACTAATTCCCGACATGACTAAAACCCTACTAGGGCCGACTTCACTAGGTGAGTCTAATAACCCTAGTGCCCCGAAACTATGAGGACTTTAACCCTTAGACAATAGGAGGGTCACCAACAATGACTTGACATGACTTGTTTACATTATATATCTTCCTGATCAGAACATCGGGGCATGACATGAAATGATAACATCCCAGAATAAACATCGGGTTACAATAGATAAGAAATACAAGTGAATACATTACGAAGTTACAATTACATCATCAGGCAGTGCCACCGCTTACTTCCAACACGTTGCAGGCGGTGCTGAAGAAGCTACTGCTTTTTTACTAAAGGGTAGATGTGGTGTTTTATTTTCATATACAGATTTGATGTCTGAACCAATGTTCTGACTTCACAATTTGGGACTGAGGGAAACACTGAAGTTTGGGATCTCATCACATGCTGATGACGAGATTTAGGTATAACATTTGTATGCAAATATATGCTATAGTTGGTGTTAAATCATGAACATACTAGATTACGTAATCTAGACATTTAAATAATTGGTTGCAAGAAAATTTGACTCCAAGTTACAATCAAATATCAAGCAAAAATACTTTAAGAGTTGAAAGGGAAGAAATATTATGCACCTGGTTTATTAAGGATCATTCTAGATTTATTTGCTCCCGATATATTCTTCAAATATTCAACCCAAATATCTACAAAACAACCATAAAACCATCCTTAAATATATTAGATACAAAGTAACAATAACGTCAAACATAAACTTATGTGATAAAATATTTATTAATTGAATGAACAAAAATGATCTATCTAAATCTGAGACAATGAATTGGGAATGGAAACATGTTCAATTTATATGAAAAGGAAGTAAGTAGTACATTGAATAACATATTCTTCTCGGCACATATCCAAAATCATATCTCAAGGTTTCTGTTATAACTGATTTTAACACACTTGGTATATCACACTTTTATGGCCTTCCATGTCCTTCTGCAGACTCTTTGGACCCCCCTTGCTTGAATTATACTTTGATGATCCGATTAATTCCCTAAAAAACACCCATTTATTGCTATACATGAATTTCAAGCTAGAACTTGTGTCTACATGCAAGTTTCTCCACTTTAGCTCGCTTACATCAGGAAATGTGCATAAAAAAATGGAGTTTTCCTCAATAAGTCCCAAATAACTTCACTCTTAGCGTTCCATATGCATGAAAACACTACAACTCAACTATTCACTACATATTGAAGGTCTATATATTGAGCCTCTTTGATTCATTGAAGGAGGAGAACATTTGAGAGAAAGGAAACTATAGTTCATTGTTGCCCCATTTTTTCTTATGCTTGAGTCTGCATCCCTTTGTCCTTTTGAGTAAATGTTACTGATCTTCCGAAGCTTTCCATTGATTTGTAAGATTTCCATTGAGATGGAGGATTGAATTGGTGGAGGCTCATGTGGAGGACTCGGATTCTCCATTTCAATGAGGTGCTAACAGAGTTTATCACTCTTATATATGTTCATTATTAATAGAAATATCTAATTCCCACCCATTACATGTGTATGCATATGAATATTTTATCCATGGATGTAGTTGTATTTTCTTATACATTTTGGATTTATATATGCTAGAGTAGGCCTAAAACTATCAGATATATGATGCTTGTCTTTTTTGTTGTTGTTGAGAGTGAATTTTTGGTACAAGCATGTTGGAAAAGATCAACGAGGATCTACTACAACTGTCTGGAAAAAGGTATGTTTTGTATCCCTTAGTGCTAGCAACATTTGTTTATCTTGCATATTGAAATGTATTTATTTCTGGTGTCATTCAATTTGTTGTGTTCTATTGGAATCCATAGAAAGTTTCTCTCTATAACGGAATTGGAGACTCCACTAGGGAGGCTCCTTGTTTTTCTTTGGGGGTTTTGGGTGCACAATATGCCTGAATTTCTCTCTATTTATCTGTATTTCTGTGTCGGTTATAGAATTATGTTAGCCTATTAGTTTCATGTTGAATTCATTTAGGTCTTGACTTATCATTTTATCCCCTTTCTCTTGCTATATGTGGGTTTTTGGTTTACAGTTGCGTATACACGTGGGTTTTGTCTGAACAGATGTGTATACACGTTTCCTGCAAATAGTTGTGTATGCCCCTCTTTTATGTGTGAATTGGATGTTTGAGATATGTTGGGTGGATTTTGAATGTTTCCAAGTCTTCTTGGATGCTTTTTTGGTCTGTCTACTACCTTTGTTTCTGACTAGAGACCTTTTTTATTGTTAGAATAATCAACCCATAGTTACCTACCTTAGACATTAATTAATCCATTTTTGTCTTATTTGCCTAGTTTCCAATATTCCACTCTATGCAAGTTGTCTTCCACATGCCATAGAAGTCAAAATTGCTAAAAATGAGTCATGGAGCGCTTGGAAAACCTCCTAGAAACCATATTTAGTAGTTCTGCTTTATTCCAGATCCTCCCTTGCGCATATCTTCTTTTTGTGCTAAGTTGCCTGCTTTATTGACATTTGAGGAAAAAAGGAAAGTAAGACTAGGTGTAGTTGACTTGTTTTTTTCCCTCACCGTCCTCCTTTATTTTCTCCTTATAAAAGCATGTATGAGTTTTCTTTCCATTACTTATTAGCTTGCCTACTTGACTTTGCCAATTCATGAGCCTCTAGGTAGATTTGAAAACCGCTTTATGCACCTATGGGGGATTTGACTAGATTTAGTAAGCCTACTTTTTGACTATTTCAAATGGAATCCTTATGCATTCGAATATCTCATGTAACTTATATTGCAGCAGCCTATGACTTCATAAGGTTGGCTATTGTACAGTTATTCAATATAGATTAGTGTTATGCTCCAATTTCAGTCTCCTTTGTGTGTAAATTTGCATGTTTGATTAGCAATTTTGTGGGTGCAATTGTTCTATCACTTGGGTTCAATTTCCACATGGTATAAGAGCCTTTGTAGAATGATTTCTCTCCTTCCATATTTCTATTTCAGGTTCGACATCTTGACTAGGAGCATATTCTATTGGTTGAAGGGCAAGGTTCTGAGCTATGGATCAATCTCAGACGATCATCTTGAATCCATTTAATTTATTTGAATGGAAAGCAGAGATGGAGATACTATTGAGAGAAAAAGGTCTCTATAGGGTGACTATGGAAACTGAGGCAGAGCCCAATGCAGCTGCAGAGAAAATTAAATGGCACAAAATGAGGGATGAGTCCTATGCTCTCTTGTGTCTGAGCATATCCAGAGACCTCTTCCATCTTGATGGATTGACATCACCTAATGAAGTGTGGGAGAAGCTTGTAGAGATTTTTGGTAAGACAGATGAGATGAGAAAACATCAAATTGAGAATGAATTCATCTCTTTGAGTCCCAGCAGCTTTGAATCCCTGCAACTCTACTTTTCCAAGTTTAAAGCCTTTGTTTTGCAACTAAAACAGTGTGGAAATGAAAAGAAGGAGGAGAAACTAGTTTTGGCGATACTCTTGAAGCTTGGCCCTGACTATTCTGTTTTTATTTCGACCTTCCATGCCACCAAGTTGACAACTCGTCCTGGAAGATTCCTAAGCTTGCAGAGTTCATGGAATCCCTCACATAAGAACAAGATAAACTGGTGATGATGGGCACAATCAAACCTTCCAAATACCAAGCTTTGGTTGCTGGATATTCGAGGGTGGATTAAAAATGCAAGAAGAAAGCTAAGAAGCCACCTAAGCAAAAGAGAGACAAGAAAAAGTCTCAGGAGGAGCCCCAAGGCTCCAAGAAGAACTTCCAGAAGAAGAAGAACAAAGGATAAATGAGCAAGTGTGCATATTGTAGTAAGGGATATAATCCTAAAAGCTCTTGCATGAAGAAGCAAATTGACAGGTTGACCCAAATCCTAGAGAAGATAACATCTCCCTTCCTGATAGCTCAAAGAAGCGGGAAGGAGGATCAAATTTAGAGGATAGAGAGAGAGTACATGCATTGGTTGCTGGCACATCAAGCTCACCTAGCTTCATCATAGACTCTGGAGCTTCAAGACATATGGTTTCGACCAAGGAGTCATTCTCCTCTCTTGACATGTCAAAAGGTCCACCAATAGTGCTAGGAGATGACTCTCTCACTGACAGTTTGGGAAAAGGAAGGATTGATCTTGACCATGGTAAGTTCAGTAATGTATTGTATGTTCTAGGTCTTGCCTCTAACCTCTTGTCAGTGTATCAGATGATTCACACGGGGTCTCCAAAGAAGGTCATATTCTCCCCTGATGATGTTGAGATCACAGAGATCTCGAGTGGTAAAGTCATTGCAAAAGAAGTTGTAGATCACACTTTGAAGGTATAAATGTTTTCACATTTTCTACCCTACTAAAACCCCTCTGCTCTTCTGATTCATGCTAGTGACGCAAGAAATATTTGGCATGAAATATTTGGCCATTTTAAATATAAGTATCTCTCTAATCTAAGTGAAAAATAAATGGTCATAGGGTTACCAAATATTAAGTTTTCCAAGGGATTCTGTCAAGGTTGTATCCTAGGAAAACACCCAGAGCATAAATTTGAGAGAGTTAGTCATGAGAGAACCTCTACACCTCTTGAGTTGATCCACAGTGATGTTGCTGGTACATTTCCTCATATTTCAATGATTCAAGCCAAATATGCATTGATATTCATAGATGAATTTTCCCGGTATTGTTCGGTTTATTTCCTGAAGCATAAGTCTGAAATTTTTGGCCTCTTCAATGTCTTTAAGGCTTTGGTTGAAAACCAGTCTGGGAGGAGACTCAAGATCCTCAGATTTGAAAATGGTGGTGAGTATGTTAAGTTTGAGTTTATTCAATTATGTGAATATGTAGATATTCAGATGTAGCATTCAATCCCTTACACACCACAACAAAATGGTGTTGCTGAGAGAAAGAACAAATCACTGAAGGAGATGGCAACCTGTATGATGGAGGCTAAGACTTTGCCACCAAAGTTTTAGGCCAAGGATATAAAATATGCATCCTATATCCAGAATATGGTTCCTCATAAACAACTTGATGGTATGACTCCTTTAAAAGCATGGAGTGGGCACAAGCCAGATGTGACCCATTTCAGGATTTTTGGATCAGAGGCTTGGGCTAGAATTCCAACTGAAAATAGAAGGGCTTTGCAGCCCCAAAGCCAAGAGTGCCTATTTGTTGGGTAATATAAATATTCAAAAGGGTACAAGCTAATAAATTTGAGAAAAAACAAATCCTTCATTGAAAGGAGTGTTTAGTTCCAAGAAGAGCCTTTAGCAGCAGTTGAAGTTGGAGAGTCTTCTTCACCACCAGAATCATTGAATGTAAGTGAAGAGACAAATGATTTTGCTGATTCTGATATGTCTGATAATGATGATTTAATTGCAGATCCTGATAGTCCTACAAGGCCAAAATGGGCAGAAAAGACCATTCATGCAACTGGGGAACTAGCTGGAAATCCTAGTGATCCTAGGAGGACTAGATCTCAGTTTGAGAGTGCCCTGTGTATGAAAGACCCTTTGTTTGTAGAGAAGTTCTATCTGATGGTTGAATCAGACCCATAGACATATGAATATGCAGCACATGATCCAAGATGGCAAACATCCATGAAAGAATAATTCAGCTCACTCCAGAAGAACAACACTTGGGAACTGGTTGTTCTTCCCCCAGGGAGGAAGCTAGTTCAATGTAAGTGGGTTTTCAAAACTAAGTTCGCTACTCATGGTTCACCTTTGAAATGAAATTCAAGATTTGTAGCCAAGGGATACTCACAGGTACATGGTATTGACTACGATGAGACCTTTGCACCAGTGGCAAAGATGGACTCCATCAGGATAGCCTTAGCCATTGCAGCTTCGGAGCAGTGGGAGGTACATCACATGGATGTGAGGTGTGCTTTCCTGAATGTAGATCTTACTGAAGAGATTTACATGCATCATACTCAATGGTTTGTGTCTAATCCATCTTTTGTGTACAGGTTAAAGAAATCATTGTATGGGCTCAAGCAAGCCCCGGGGGCTTGGTATGCCAAGATTGATGGTTTTCTGTTTCCATTGAGTTTTGTTCGATGCAAGTATGATCCTAATGTTTATTTGAAGCTGATTCATGGTTCTTTAATGATTATTTTCTTGTATGTGGATGACCTTCTGATTACAGGAAGTTAAAAGAAATAGATTGCCTCCTTGAAGGATGCAATGAACCATGCATTTTCTATGACCAATTCGGGGTTGTTAAGACAATTCTTGGGTATCAAAATTGCTCAATCCAAAAATGGAATAAAGGTACATCAGTCCAAGTATGCTTTATATTTTATGAACAAGTTCAACATGAAATATTGCAAGCCAAGCAAGACTCCCATACTTTCAGGAGTTAAGCTTGAAGAAGCAAGTTCTTCTCCTATGGTAAATAATACATGGTATAGGCAGTTGATTGGGTGTTTTTTGTACCTTACACACACTCGAAATGATATTTATTATGTAGTAAGTGTGGATTCAAGATACATGTATCAGCCTCATGAGATCCATTGGAAAGCAGCCAAAAGGATTCTTAACTTTGTTCAGGGAACAAGAACTCATGGGATCTTCTACAAAGCTAAATCTGATCTTGATTTGATTGGGTTTACTAACAGTGATTGGGAAGGTGACAACACATATTGAAATTAAACATCAGGATATGTGTTCATGCCTGCTAAAGGACCAATCAGCTAGCTAAGCAAGAAACAGAGTGCCATAGCACTCTCATCTACAGAAGCAGAGTATAGAGGAGTTGTAAATGCAGCAACTCAATGTTTATGGTTGTAGGAGATACTTGGTGAGTGTGCCTTCGAATCAGAGTTTTCAACTATTATATATTGTGATAATCAGAGTACCATTCAAATCTGCAATGATACAGTTCAGAGACAGAGAACCAAACACATTGAGATCCATGTGCACTACATCAGACAGCTTGTGCATGATGGCACCATTCACTTACTCTTCTATGCATATTCAGAACAAGTAGCAGACATCTTCACCGAATTTTTTTGTGAGAAGACATTCAAAAATATCAAATCACTACTGGGGATTGATGATCATGCTGTGAAGCATGATTGATGTCAATATTTTCAAATTTTGTTTTACTATCCATGTTTAAGGGAGGATTTTCCCACTGGGTTTTTGCCTCTTTCTTTGGTTAAATGGACATGCAATATGTAAAGGGTGAATAATCCTTGTTGCTAGGCCCTATAGTTCTCTGATATTTACTCATAAATTCAAGCTTAAGGGGGGGTGTAAGAATAATCAACCCATAGTTACCTACCTTAGACATTAATTAATCCATTTTTGTCTTATTTGCCTAGTTTCCAATATTCCACTCTATGCAAGTTGTCTTCCACATGCCATAGAAGTCAAAATTTCTAAAAATGAGTCATGGAGTGCTTGGGAAACCTCCTGGAAACCATATTTTTCAGTTCTACCTTAATCTAGATCCTCCTAGCGCATATATGCTTTTTTTGCTAAGTTGCCTGCTTTATTGTTATTTGAGGCAAAAGGGAAAGTAAGACTGGGTGTAGTTGACTTGTTTTTTTCCCTCATCGTCCTCCTTTATTTTATCCTTATAAAAGCATCCATGAGTTGTATTTCCATTCCTTATTAGCTTTCCTACTTGAATTTTCTAATTCGTGAGCCTCTAGGTAGATTTGGAAACTGCTTTATGCACATATGGGGGATTTGACTAGATTTAGTAAGCCTACTTTTTGACTATTTTGAATGGCATCCTTATGCATTCTAATCTCTCATGTAATTATACATTGCAGTAGCCTATGACTTCATAAGGTTATCTATTGTACACTTATTCAATACAGATTAGTGTTATGCTCCAATTTCAGTCTCCTTTGTGTGTAAATTTGCATGTTTGATTAGCAATTTTGTGAGTGCAACTGTTCTATCACTTGGGTTCAATTTCCACATTTATTTGGTTATTAGTTAGAATTTGTTCTTGTCATCTCATTTCCTTTTTTGTTTCAGTATTAGTGCATTATATTTATTTTATCTTAGTGTCTTGCTTGGTTGTTGTCTGATAGTTGTTGCAGGTTCTAAGAGTTGTAGAGTGTTTTATTGCATTCGCATATCATTTATTTCAAAATTACAATTTTTATTATTATTTTTGTCATGTTCATTCATTTTTTCATTTGCATAGTACTTGCACTAGTTTTGCTTAGTTAATTATTAGTCAAGATTTCATATAGGAATGTATGCATTATCATTTGAAGAAAAAAGTATGCATCTCATGTAGTGGCATACCCCTCTTCCACATTTAAAAACAAAATTGTACTTGGAATTGTTTTTTAGGTGTGCATATTTACTTTCCTTTCTAATTCATAACATCATTGGTTTCACGGTCACTTCCTTTGAGGAATCAAAACCTCTAAAATGAATGCTTAATTTAAAATGAAGTACACATTTTTATTTGATAGGTTACATAAAAAATATTAGGTTTTAGAGTCTTAGAATAGGTTTTTGTGAGTAAATTTCTCTAAGACTACTAAATAGAAAAAGTAGGTGTTTGTCCAGGTGAGAGAGTGAAATCTTGTTATTAGCTCCTAAATTTCCCTTTCCAAATCACCAATCCATGAATCCTGGTAAGGGAGTCAATGTATAACAAACCCAACAAATGTGGAAATTTCCTTGTTTTTCTTGAGTCCATCATACATTGCCTCATAAACCCTTTGAAAATGGATTTTGAAATCCTCAAACCCTCCTTGAGGTTGGAAACGCCTGATATCTAGCCTCTCTCCACGTTCTTTTCCATCTCCATCTCAGATAAATCCCCTATCCACCACGAAATGGAGTCATTAGAGAAATTTTGAGGTCTAAAATGGGCCTCCTAAGGAAAATTGTACCATTAAAATTCATTTTATAACAACTAATGGGATTCAAGATGATGATGTCAACCACAGGGTAAAATTTGTAAAACAAATGGAGAGAAAAAAGAAAAAACTACTTTTTCTTATCGTATTTTTGACATATCTCCTTATCATTTCACCTAGATTTCGAGTTTTAGGACTCGTTGGATGCGTAATTTAATTCTGCATCAAGCCCATACCCACACTTCATACTTCTGAGGTACCAATGACACCCAAAATGAAAATTTCAATAAAAAAATGTATTTTAAAATTAAAATACCTTTTTTACTGAAATTTTCATTTTTGGGTGTCGAGGGTACCTCATAAGTATGCAGTGTGGTAATGGGTTTGATGCATAATTAAATTACATGTCCAAAAAGTCCTGAAACTCAAAATTTGGGTGAACCGATAAGGATATATGTCAAAAATACGATAAGGAAAAATAGTTTTTTCATTTTCTCCTCCAAAATTTAGAACTTTTATTTTATTCTAATAACGCTTATTTTATTATTTCCCTTATAAGGCCCATTTTATACCTCAAAAATACCCTAATGTATCCATCCTAGAGCAGTTCAGAGTGAAAGAGTCTTCACAATTCCTACTTTTTCTTTCATCTTGTTGATAAATACTTTATTTGTCACTCGAGAATATATCCATCTCCATGTCTATTTCACATGTGGGAGCGATGGGAATGGAGGATATGAGTAAAGGATGGATCCTATAAACATAAACACTTGAACCACCGATCACATGGCCATGTTCATGCATCCAAAAATGTTTCTTTATACCTCTATGGAAATAAAGAGTTTGGTTATGGGGGGATGGGAAGCCAGGGTCCCTTGTAATCGACCAAGTGCTTAACCTCCCTTTTGGGGAAATGATCAAGGAATAAAGTGATGCTTGATCTTACCATTGTAATATGTCACTAAACCAGGCTCTAAACAAGATCCCTTATTTGCAAATAAATCATCTTGCTCATTATTTTCCCAAAGGATATGATAGAAACTTAATTTTTTGTGACGAGATTTGGGAGATCTTGGTTTTCTTATTTTCTTCCTCTTGGTTTTCTTCTATGTATTATTGGTTCCTTTTTGGACATGATGTAGCAAAATGACCATATTGATTGAATAAATTCCATTTAAAAGGAATTTGTTCATATTCCACTACTTTCAAGTGATTCCATCCATCCACAGATATATTGATAACCTTATAATCCTTTTTCTAGGTCAACTTCAACACATATTCTTGTGCACAAGAACATTAGGGGTTTCAGATATGACTTGTCAATGAATTTCCTGAGCGATTTTCCAATGGCCCTTAAATATTCATCGTTCCAGCAATGCAAAGGGATATGGGGGAGTTTTACCCAAACTGGGATGACAAAAGAGATGTCCTTCTAAGGATTTAATGGCATGTACCATTTGTTGACATAAATTCCTCATGTTCCCATGAAATAGGTCCCATTTCAGAATATGAGATCTAGATCTTCCTTCTTCTCATAGAGAAAAAGAAGAAAAACTTTGCTGCAAAAACATTGTTTGACTTATCCCTGAATCAAAGGTATCTAGTTTTTATTTATCCATATTTCTATGGAATGAGGGGATGTACAAAGACCTATAAGGTTCCCTACCAACCCTTTCTGATAAAGCACTACAAATTTTTATTTGGATGAGACCGAAGAGAGTTTTACATTCATAATGGCCACTCGCTTAACAAACTTGAAGTCTTGCATACGGTTGGATTACTGTAGGTGGGGATATAAGCCAATATTTTTTAAATAATTCATCCAAGGACATACACCTCACAATCAGATCAGAGTATGGAGGAGGAGGAAGAAGAACCATAGCAAAGAACCTCGAAGCCCTAGAAACCCTAAATTGTTTCTCACTATATCCTCACACAAGTCTCGTCTCTCCCACTGGATTTTTTCAAGAGAAATATGATTTGATCGAACTAGACCCCATATTAGGGTTAATGTTGTATGTAAATATATCCTATGACTGGGGTCAAATCCTGAACATACTAGGTTACCTAATCTATACATCTAAATAATTGGTTGCAAGCAAATCTACTTTAAGAGTTAAAAGGGAAGAAATATTATGCACCTGGTTTATTAAGGCTCGTTCTATATTTATTTTCTCCTGATATATTCTTCAATGATTCAACCCAAAGATCTAAAAAAAAACCCTAAAACCATCCTTAAATAGATTAGATACAAAATAACATTAAATTCAAACACAAACCTATATAATAAAATATTTAATAAGTGAATGAACAAAAATGATCAATCTAAATTTTAGACAATGAATTGGGAGGGGAGACATGTCCAATTTATATTTAAAAGAAGTAAATAATACAATGCATAACATATTATTCTCAACACATTGTTGAAACCGGATCTCAAGGTGTCTGTTATAGCTGATTTTACCACACTTGGTAGATCACACTTTTATGCCCCTCGACGTCCCTCTGCAAACTCTTTGGAACCCCCTTGCTTGAATTATACTTTGATGATCCAAGAGATTCCCTAAAAAACTCCTATTTATTGCTATATGTAACGTTTAAGCTAAAACCCATGTGTACACACAAGTTGCTTCACTGTAGCCCGCATACATTGGGAAATGTGCATAAAAACAAAATAAATGGATTTTTCCTCAATGTGTCCCAAATAACTGGACTCTTGGCCTTCCATATGCCTGGAAACACTCTGAATCAACCCTTCACTACCTATTGAAGGGCTATATATTGAGCCTCTTGGATGCATTGAAGGAGGAGAACATGTGAGAGCAAGGAAACTATAGTTCATTGTTTCCCCATTTTTTCTTATGCTTAAGTATGCATCCCTTTGTCCTTTTGAGGACACATTACTGCTCTTCCCAATCTTTCCATTGATTTGTAAGCTTTCCATTGAGATGGAGGTTTGAAGTGGTGGAGGACTCGATTTCTCCGTTTCAATGAGGTGCCGACAGAGTTTGTCACTGTTATATCTGTTCATTATTAATAGAAATATCTATTTCTCTTCCAATACATGTGTATGAATATGAATATTTTATCCATGGATGTAGTTGTATTTGCTTAAACATGTCGGATTTATATATGCTAGAGTAGGCCTAACATTGTCACATATACCATGCTTTTCTTTTTGCTATTGTTGAAAGTGAATTGTAGGTACAAGCGTGTTAGAAAATATCAATGGGAATCTACTACAAGCATTTGGAATAAAGTATGTTCTGGATCCCTTAGTGTTAGGAGCATTTGTTTCTCTTTCATATTGAAAATTATTCATTTATGGTATCATTCAGTCTACTGTGTTCTAGCCCAATCCATATGAAGTTTCTCTCTATAACAGAATTGGAGACTCCATTTGTTGATGTATATGTAACTTCGGAATGTATTCTTCTATGTATCTTATATATTGTAACCCGATGTTTATTCCAGGATGTTTCTATTATGTATTTGAGTCATGTGGTCATGCCCCGATGTTCCGATCGGGAGGATTAATAATGTAAACAAGTCATGTCAAGTCATTAGGTAAGTCCCCATAGTTTTGGGGCACTTGAGTTATTATACACTAATTAAGGTGTAGGTTCGAGTAGTATTTGTTAGGTCGAGCCTACGTGTGAACTGGAAATTCAAGTGAACGGAAGAATATAAATAGAGAGTGAGACTCTCTATTTATCATACACATCATTCACTCTCTTAAGTGAGGCGCACTTGTGGAGGAGGAAATATACTGGGACTAGAAGGCCACTGCTGTTGGGAGATCTCTTACTGTTTTGGTACTGATTCTATCTTAGAGGAAGTTGCGGGGTTTTCTCCTTTATGGTTTCCCCGAGGAAAATCTCTTTGTGTATCTTGTCTCTTGTGATGTGCTTATGTTTTATTGCTGTGCTTGTTATTCTCTCAGTGAAAAGATCCTAAGATCATAATGCTAGCTTAATGTGATGAAAAACTAACATGGTATCAGAGCTAACCTGAGAAGAAGACATTGTGAAGCTACAGGAACTAGGGCTTCCTATTTTGTGGATCTTCCTCCACAGATTTTCAGCAAAAGTATGCTAGGATGACTCTCCATTGAAGGGTGCATCTTTCTGTCGATGCAGAATTCAATTTCAAGCATTTTCAGTTTCGATGTGGAAATTAGGGATTTCTACAGAAGAGGAATTTTTGAGTGAGACCAGCATAGGATTTTTCTCCTCACCAAAACTGAAGTTTAGAGACCTAGATCAAGAAATTTGGTTGGGTGAAACTCCAGGAAAGTCAAACCCTAGTTTGACCCTGAGCTAGGAGAAACCCTAAATACTAAAACTGCTAAGTTTTGGTATAGTCGCTATATTCCAAGATTGGAGAAGTATCAAAAGCTTAAAATTGCAAGGGCCAAATATAAAATCCTGATAAATCCTGTGTCCCAAAATCATACTCATATTCGCTGTACTCCAGGAGATATGATCTCTCCAAGTTAGGGTTCCAGCCTCTCCCAGAATTCATCCCTAAACAGGACATCTGGGGATATCTGCAATATCTTGAGCTAAATAGGTCCAAATGGAATTCTTGAAGATTTTTCAGAAAGGGCACGGACTTTACTTTCCGTGGTACGAATATCAGATTTAGAAGATGAACCAGTGACACGTGGCACGTCGTACAACTTCGCTGTTCTGAACAGTCCTGTAACAGGTCACCTTGGAAAAAGGATCATAAATCCAAAATGGTGAAACCAATTCTGATGAAAACTATGGCGTTGGATCAGGGACATGCGAGGTTACCTCAGTGAAAAAATTCAAACATAGAGGAGCATTAATTTCGGAGATATCATAGAAACAGTAACAAGAATTTTTGCAGAAGAAATTGGAAAATTAGGGCTTCCTGTTCCAGGAGCTTCCCTCCACTGTTTTCAGAAAAGGAGTACATTGGATAGCTCCATTTGAAGAGATCTATCTGTTTGACCAATCAGATCTGAAATATTCCAAGTTTTGAAAATTAGGGTTCCTGTGACAAACCCTAGATCAGCGAACTCCGAGACAAAGACGGACACCTCAAATCGGTAAGATCTAATCCTTTGTTATTTCTATTTGAGGTTCTCATTTCAATATGATATATCACATTAGCTTGGTGACAAGCTTGGGGAAGTTGACAACTTCCAAGCATAGAAGTATTTGATCTCTCTGAATAAAATGGATTGGACACCTATATGAGTATAGAGGTTCCAGTTTCAGAGGGAGATCAGGTTAGAAGCCTTTCACAAGAAGGACTTGGTCAAGGCCAAAGAAGACATCATGCTCATGCTGCAGAGGATGATGAACCATCCAGAAAGAGATCCAGATATGAAAGTGAAGATTTTTCAAGCAAGGATGAATATGTTCTGATATCAGCTCTCACATATAACATTACTCATGGAAGTGATGATTGGCTTATAGACAGTAGGGCTTCCAAATATATGACAGGATTCAAGGAATCCTTTGTAAGACTCTCAGAACATGAATCACCTCACAAGGTGAAAGTAGGAGATGACTACCAATATCCAATAAAAGGTAGTGGGGAATCTTCATACAAGCTAGACTCTGGTAAGTCTCTAACAATGAAAGAAGTATTGCTTGTTCCAGGATTCAAGAAGAACCTTCTCTCCATTTCAGCATTGATACAAAAGGAATGCGGGTCGCATTCATAGATGGTCAAGTCATCATGTGGCCAAAAGGAAATACTATCGATGATGTGGTAGTGATTGGAGAACAAGAAGGAGGCTTGTACAAATTGAAGGGATATCTAGAACAAGCCTTGATCCATGACACAGTAGATCCAAATGAGCTTTGGCATAGAAGGCTTGCACATGTGCACTACAGAGCACTACCTATTGCAAGCAAAGCTATTGAAGGACTTCCAAAATTCCAAGAAAAGCATGATGGAGTTTGCAAAGGATGTGCGAAAGGGAAGAATACAAAGAAGACATTTCATAGTAGCGAAAGCAAAGCCAAAGGCATTCTAGAAATCATCCACTCCGATGTATGTGGTCCAATGTCATCAAACTCACTAAGCGGGTATACATACTATGTTTCTTTTATTGATGATTTTTCTAGAAAGACATGGATTTACTTTATGAAAAACAAAGATGAAGTGTTCAGCAAGTTCAAGGAATGCTTGATCGAGAACCATACTGAAAAGAAGATCAAGACCATTCAATCAGATAATGGTGGAGAATTCACTTCGAATGAATTCAAAGAGCTATGCAAAGAAGCAGGGATTAAGAGGGAGTTGTCAACTCCTTATAATCCCCAACAGAATGGGGTTGCAGAATGGAAGAACAGAACTATCATGGAAGCTGCAAGAGCTATGCTTCATGATCAAGATCTACCTATGCATCTTTGGACTGAAGCTGCTAGAACAATAGTGTATGTACAGAACCGTACTCCACATAGAGTACTCGAGAACAAGACTCCTAAAGAATTCTTCTCCGACAAGAAACTAGAAGTCAGCCATCTCAGAATATTCGATTGTCCCGTGTACATACATATTCCAAAAGATAAGAGAACGAAACTAAATCCTTCAGAAAAAAAGGGCATATTTGTGGGTTACTCTGAAAGCTCGAAGGATTACAGAATCTACTTTCCAGGATACAAGAATATTGACGTCGGTAGGGATGTAACATTTGATGAAGACACAGCTTACAACAAATCCAGAAAGAGACCTACTGAAGAACCTGAAGAAGCAGAAGCGGAAGCACCCAGGATCCGTGATGCTATCATGAATGAAGAAGACGATGAAGATGAAGGCTCAAGAAGGAGTATACCCATGAAACAAATAAAGATAAGTATTC
>LPNX011212568.1:343597-386380 GCA_001517045.1 Pseudotsuga menziesii
TTTGACGAGCAGGTCAGATGTAAGTGCTGGGTGAAGACCTACATGAGGGTAGGCCTACAACCAGCATGAAAAAGGGCTGGCTCTGTAGAAATTCCTATGACGAGAAGAATCATGAGATAGCACCAGTGTTGATCCAGATCGAGTGATGATCCAGATCTAGTAATGATGATCCAGCAGTGATGTTCCAGATCGAGTGATGATCTAGATCCAGTCCAGTGATGTTGATCCAGATCGAGAGATGATCCAGATCCAGTGATGATGTTCTATATTGATCCAGATTGAGAGATGATCTAGATCCAGTGATGATGTTCTATATTGATCTAGATCGAGAGATGATCCAGATCCAGTGATGATGTTCTATATTGATCCAGATTGAGAGATGATCCAGATCCAGTGATGACGTTCTATATTGATCCATATCGAGAGATGATCCAGATCCAGTAAAGATGACTTGAAGACAAATATGACTTGAAGATGAAGATGACTTGAAGACGAGATGATCCAGCTGATACAGAGAAGAAGACCAGTGCTGAAAATTGTGTCGAAATAATACCTTCCTGGTTAAGAGGGAGTGTTTATGTATATGTAACTTCGAAATGTATTCTTCTATGTATCTTATATATTGTAACCCGATGTTTATTCCGGGATGTTTCTATTATGTATTTGAGTCATGTGGTCATGCCCCGATGTTCCGATCAGGAGGATTAATAATGTAAACAAGTCATGTCAAGTCATTAGGTAAGTCCCCACAGTTTCGGGGCACTTGAGTTATTATACACTAATTAAGGTGTAGGCTCGAGTAGTATTTGTTAGGCCGAGCCTACGTGTGAAATGGCAATTCAAGTGAACGGAAGAATATAAATAGAGAGTGAGACTCTCTATCTATCATACACATCATTCACTCTCTTAAGTGAGGCGCACTTGTGGAGGAGGTAATATACTGGGACTAGAAGGCCACTGCTGTTGGGAGATCTCTTACTGTTTTGGTGCTGATTCTATCTTAGAGGAAGTTGCGGGGTTTTATCCTTTATGGTTTCCCCGAGGAAAATCTCTTTGTGTATATTGTCTCTTGTGATGTGCTTATGTTTTATTGCTGTGCTTGTTATTCTCTCAGTGAAAAGATCCTAAGATCATAATGTTAGCTTAATGTGATGAAAAAATAACACCATTGGCGAGGTTCCTTGTTTTTCTTTGGGGGTTTTGGGTGCACAACATACTTGAATTGCTCTCTATTTCTCTGTGTTTCTATGCCAGGTCTAGAAGTATTTTAGCCTATTAGTGTCATGTTGAAGTAATTTAGGTCTTTCCTTATCATTTTATCCTCGTTCTCTTTTTGTACGCAGGTTTTTAGTTTACAACTGCGTTATACATGTGGGTTTTGTATGAACATCCACATGTACATGTAGATTTCCTATAAATAGTCATTTATTCCCCTCTTTTTGAATGTGAATTGGATGTTTTTGAGATGATGGGTGGATTTTGAATGTTGCTGAGTAGTGTTGGATGATTTTGTGGTCTGTCTACTGTCTCTGTTTTTTACCAGAGACCTTTTTTATTTTCTTGTTAGTTAGAAGTTCTTCTCGACATCTCATTTCCTTTTTTATTTTGGTATTAGTGCATTAGATTTATTTTATCTCGGTGTCTTTCTTAGGCGTTGTATGATAGTTGCTGCAGGGTCTAATATTTGTAGAGTCTTTTATTGTATTCACATATCATTTATTTCAAAAATACAAAAATATTTTATTTTTGGCATGTTCATGCATTTTTGCATTTGCATAGTACTTGCACTAGGTTTGCTTAGTTGATTATTAGTTAGGATTTCATATAGGAATGGTTTCCTTATTGTTTGAAGGAAAAAGTATGCATCTCATGTAGTGGCATACCCCTTTTTCACATTTAAAGACAAAAATATACTTGTCCTTGTTTATTAGGTGTGCATATTTACTTTCATTGTCAAGTCATAACATCATTGGTTGCATAGTCATATCCTTTGAGTAATCACAAACTTTAAAATGAACGCTTAATTTAAAATGAATTAAACATTCTTATTTGATAGGGTACATCAACAAGATTAGGTTTTAGAGTCTTGGAATAGGTTTTTGTAAGTAAAATTCTCTAATAATACTAAACAAAACAAGTAGGTGTATGTCTAGGTGAGAGAGTGAATCCTTTCTATAATTAGTGTTCTCAGGAGGATCCTCTTACATAGGATTTAAGCATGATAAATCATACACGTTTGTGGTGGGGATAGACCCTTGCTGCTCTCTATGTAGTGCCAAAGATATTTGTAGGATCTTATTCATATCTAGGGGATTTTGAGTACCTTTGGTTCTTTCGAGATTCAGGATTTGTTACCTTTCCCATATGATAGATCTCACCTATGAATGTCCACTTGAGCATTGGTTATATTGGGGTGAACTTAGTTTCCTTACCTAGGTATCACAAGGGGTACTTGCAGAGGTTATTCTGTGAGTGCCTTGGCCAGGTAAGGGTCAGAAAACATTGTCTCTTTCTGGGTTGAAGCTGAGGGCCACTATAATTGGTTACACACCTCCACTAGTATTATATGGGAGTCCCATTCCTCTCATACGAGGGCCATACTTGCTACATTCAGGAGCTCACTTATCCTCCCCCCTAGCTTTCTTGTGTTTTGGATTAGATTCTCTTAGGAGTGTACTCTGTGTGTTCTAGATGGCTCTAGGGTTTGTAATTAGTTGAGTCATTTTATTTTTTTGGAGTCATCATGGATCGAGGACAAAAATCTCTTCGTTCTTGATGTTTATCAAGATTTCCTCTTTCTATGTCTCCCACTCCTTTGTAGAAGAGAGTTAGAAAATTTAGGTAGACTCATACTCACTGTGATTCATGCACCAGTCTCATCATGATTCATGCATTTGAGATCCCTGAATCCCCTCCTTCTCTATCCTCTGGGATGGGGAATGTGCCATTGAGTGTATATGGGACTCCAAAAGAAACCAATCCTATTTAGGTTGGTACATCATATAATGCACGATCCCAGTTTTTAGATTATGTAAACACTAACCGACGGTCTTCTCCTTGAAGGTTGGGCAGTGAGACTCATCCTAATCCCTCTAGCACTAGCCCTTTTATATTTGGCATGCTAGGCCTTTCAGAACCTTTTCTGTCATCTACTGTAGTTCCTAGAATATATATTAGTACTATGCTTGGAAGCACTTCCATTCCTTACCAAGTGGGTAGGTTTGGTAGTGGTCATATTGCACCTTCCAATGCCTTTGTGTGAGGATCCTCATACCAATTATGCAGGCCTAATGCTAGTATTCCTTTGCATAGAAGAGGCCCTAGACAAGTGAAAATTGGAGGCATTAATTACATTCCATTCTACTCTCCATTTTCTAGTGCACCTATTCCTTCAAATGCATTTCTTGTGATGTATCCTCCCCATAGCTCACACGGTTCTTCGGGATGGAGTGCTACCTCTAGGTATGTTGTTCCCTCATTTACCAGTACCTTTGTGTTGGGAGGTTATGTTCCTCCTTATGTTTATGGGGGTCAAACCTTCTATCAGTCTTATAATTATGGCTATGTAACACCCAAGTCCCAAGGTATACAAAATTATAACATTCCAGTGTATCCTTTTATGGGTCAAGAAGGAGGAGGAAATTATCCCATTGGCCAAGGCCATGGTATTTACAAAACCCATACTTACACGATTCAATCTAGTTATGGGGTGTGGAACCATATGGCACAACCTAGGATCCCTTTCTTAGCTACACTGAACTTTCCTGACTTATTGAAGTTTACCAATGATCTGGTTTCTCATGATCCAATATGGCTGGTTGTTCCTACCAATATTCCTTTAGAAATTCAAAAATTCAAAGGTAATAATGGTGAGGACACTTGAGAGAACATTACCACTTTCCACATATGGTTTTCTTCGAATTAGTTGAACCATGTTTACGATCGTTTCAATGCACCATCATGGGTCTTGTGGCAAATGGAATATAGAGTTGCATGGAGGCACATATCGTACATTCCATGACCTAGCCATGATATTTATGAACCACTTTCAGCTACGTGTGCATTATGATCTCGGGATTTATCCCTTGTCAATATTTCAGCAAGATAAATCCATGCATATTTTAGATCATATTCAGTAGTGGCATAGACAAAAAAGGTTGATTAAGGCCAACGTTCCACCAGAGTTCCTTTTGGAATGGTTCCTCAAGTTCTTATTTCGATATAAAGAGAAGGATATTTCCATTTATGGAGTTATGAATGAGGAACAAGATATTTTTTGAGCTCAACAACTAGACTTGATTTATGCTTTGTTTGGGCTTTGGGCTCTTATATGAGACCATTCCGAACGCACCATGGTTAAATTTCAAGCCTAAGTTCAAAACTGTGCCAAATGTTGATGGCATTGAGTGGCTCTATGAGTAATAAACCCATAGACTCAGTTATGAATCAAATGAAGAGTTTATCTATTAACCATCATGCATCAGGATAAGCTACGACTTTGTATCATCCCACATAGTCGGCAGATGTACACTCTGTGCAATCGTTGAACCAGAAGGGTAACCGGTAGCCCAGATGGAACAAGAAAAATCAAAGAAATAATAGAAGGGGTGGGAATAGGAATGGAAACCCTAACAATGAAAATAATGGTAATGATGCTAGGGGGGATAGGAAGTCTAAACATAAGGTCAAGTTACATTGAAAACTTTGTGGGGGAGATCGCCTCACTTACTTGTTCCCTCATATTGATGAATCCTATATATTAATTGCATAGATCCCAATTGTGTTAACGGATCTGTTACTGAATAATAAAAATATGAATTCGAGGACAATAGATCAAGTCATATTAACTTCCGCAGAAAAACACAGACTCTTCAAAATAGTTCTTCCAGTCACATACTCAAATCAACATATGCCAAAAATCATCTAGAGCTATCTCTCCACATGACCACTAAGAATACTCAATACTTGCAGCTTGACATATATTTATAGGATTGAACCTTCACATTAGTGCTCCACCTAACAAAATTCCTAACTAATTCTTAATAGATTCTACAAAATAGTGACCACTATCCACAAAATGCGGTCCAAAACTACAAAAGATGACCAAACATACACAAAATATTATAACTCCAACTTGTGCACTGTTCTCCACCTTGCACAGTATCTTTGACATTGCGCAGCATCCACAATGTTGCATAACTATCTTACCCCAAAAATTCCTTCCAACAAATGTGCCCCTTGACTATAACCTTTTACTGGGAAATAACTGGATTTACAACATCAGATCGGCTGTGTCATCCCTTTTTCAAATTATTTCCTTCCCTTTCAAAGATAGGATTTTCACACTCAAGCAAAAATCATTCGATAATTCCAGTATGAAAGCATCGTCGGGAGACACTATCCTAGTTATTGACAATTCTCAGCCGACAACTGAGAATGTTGGTGTGGGAATGTATTTATTTTTTATGGGAACTTTCAATAATTCCACACCAATTCTTACTATAGGTTCCAATCTTGGTAGTGAATCGTCATTGTTGAGTTCGATTCCATTTTGCATTTTGCATTTGGAAGACCCTTGGACTATCCCTTCTCCGAGCACTTTGGATGAAGATCCTAGACCTACTAATATGGACATGTTTTTATCTACAACAATGATTTATTATCAATCTATCCTTGTTCACGTTGTAGATCCTAGTCCTTCCTCTTCGTGGACGGAGGAGGAGAACCCCTTTGCACTTCTTGCTTAGATTCTTGCTTCATCACACTCTCATGATTGCTTCGATGTAATTTTCCTTTAGATCAAGTTATTCTTGAAGCCATGAATTTTTTAGAATGGAATTTGGAGGAGTTACACCATCGATCTTAATTTTTCCCTGAGATTGAAAGAATTCAGTGTGATGACTATAGGGAGATCCTTAGAGAGAATGTTGTTAGTATCATGATCGCACTAAGCGCTCCTAGCCTAATATGCCAAAGGGAACATGGCTAACTTGTCACCGACTATCCCTATCAACATTTCTTGAACTTCTGGAAAAGTATAAAATGTTTATATTGGGGAGGATTGTTCCCCTAATGAAATTGAAGCATACACTAAGATGTTCAAGGATTTTTGAGATGTATTTGCTTGCTTGTATGATGAAATTCCAGAAATAGACCCTTGGATTGTTGAACATGAGATCAAGACTTATCCTGATGCTATACCTACTTGACAACATTTACATGCAATGAATCCTTTTAAGGAACCGGCTATTGAGGAAAATCTAAAGAATATGCTCAAGGATGACTTTATCTATCTAGTTCCCTTGAATGAATGGTTATCAAACCCTGTTTCGATCGATAAGAAACATGGAACTATTCTTGTGTGCATTGATTTTAGAGACCTGAACAAAGCCTATCCTAAAGATAAATTTCCCACACCATTCACAAATCATATTTTGGATGAGTGTGCAGGAAGCGAGGTGTTTTCATTCATGGATGGCTTTTTAGGGTATAATCAGATTCATATCAAATCCAAGAACCAACATAAAATGGATTTCATTTGTCCTTGGGGTACATTTGCATACCGAAAAATGCCTTTTGTCCTTAAAAACGCCGAAGTTACTTTTCAATAGGAAATGAACTTCGATTTTCATGACCTTAAGCAAATTATTGAAGTTTATATTGATGATTTACCTGCTCACTCTCATTTGAGAGTGGATCATCCTGATCATCTACGCTTGGTTTTTTAAAATTCCATCGATATCAAATTTGTTTAAATCCTCAAAAGTGCATCTTCTGTGTGAAAGTAGATCACTTATTAGGGTTTATCATTTATAAGGAGGGCATTAGGGTCGACCCTCTCAAGGTTGAGGAAATAATTTGATTGTCTCCCCCACCCACTATTATACACCTTCAAAGTTTGCAAGGGATGGCTAACTTCTTGTGGAGGTTTGTTGTCAATTTTTCCAATTTGAACAAGGGTTTCATGCACATTTTGAAGAAAGACACTCCTTTTATCAGGGATGAGTGAGCTCAAGAGTCTTTCGATGCATTAAATAAATCCTTGGCATTGGACCCCATGCTTAGTCCACTCGACTATAGCCGTGATTTATTGTTATTTGTGGTCGCATATTAAGAGACAAATGGAGTGGTTTTGGTTCAAGAGGATGAATATCTATAAGAGAAAGCTATCTATTATCTTGTTCGAAATCTCATTCATGCTGAACTTCATTATACTCATGTCAAGAATCTATCCTTATCTACCATCCATGCGGTTCAACGGTTGAGACATTACGTACTCCTTCACCGGACTTTAGCCGTGGCTCATATCAATCCATTTTAGTTCGTCCTAATTAGGAGGATGATAGTGGGGAAATATAACAAATGAATTGCGATATTGCAAGAGTTCGATCTTCAATTTGTCTTGGCAAAATCAAAGAAATTGTTGATCTTTGTAGAGCTCATATCAGATTTCCCTAGTTTGGACAAATTTGAGGCTCATGAAGACTCTTTTGTTAATGAGAATTTCTTCCTCATTTTGAATGTGGACCCATGGTATGGGGATATTATCATTTATTTGCATACTTTGAAGGTTCCTCCTAACCTCTCACAAGATGAGCATCGATGATTACAACATGCAGCTAAGAACTACCTCATTATCGGTAACACTTTGTATCATCATAGGGTGGATTCCCTTTTGCGTCGATGTTTGACTAATGAGGAGATTGAGGCTTTGCTGAATGATTTCCATGGAGGGGAACATGGTAGTAATTTATTTGGGCTTGCTACAACCCAAATTTTTTTGAGATCGGGCTATTTTTGGTCATCGACCTTTAAAGATTGCGTTAATGCGGTGAAGTGGTTCCACCCTTGCCATGTGTTTGCATGGAATATGGAACCGTATCCTACCCCATTACATATGATTATCACTATTGGTCCCTTCACCAAGTGGGGGGTGGAATTTATGAACTGCAACCTAGCTTCGGCTAGGGGCAATCATCACATTATAGTGGCTATAGATTACTTCATGAAATGGGAAGAGGCTATGCCATTATCAAATCCTACAGTGAGATAGTCTTGGATTTAATTTTCAATCAAATTATTACTTGGTTTGGAATCCCAAGATATCTTGTCATGGACCATTGTAGGAACTTTCAAAAGAAGAGGATGGGAAATCTATCTTTGAAGTTGGGATATAAGCAATAGAATTCCTCTTCTTATTATCCTCAAGAGAATGGACAGGTTGAAGGTGTGAATAACTACCTTAAGTCCATTTTACAAAGAACCATCACACAAAGGAAAACTAATTGGCACATCCTGTTGTACACTGCTTTGTGGGCCTATCGATCTATGGTTAATACTGCCATCGTTCTTTCTCCATATCAGTTAGTGCATGGGGTGAAGTTGATATTATCTATTGAAATAAAAATACATTCTTTGAGGCTAGCCGTAGGAATTTTAACAGAAACTTATGAGTTAGAGGAACCTCAAGGTCCACCTAGAGAAAATTGATGAGCATCGTCGATATTCCTTAGTGGCTCTTGAAGTAAACAAATGTCGTGTTAAGGCTCAGTATGATAAGTCTGTCCATCCTTACAGATTTAGTTAGGGTTACTTGGTTCTATTATATGACCATGCTAGTGAACCGTAAGGGGCATGTAAGTTCAAATCCATGTGGCATGGGACTTATGTAGTTAAACGAGTGTTAGAGAAGGGTTCTTACAAGCAGTATATTATGAAGAGAAAACCTTGGATGTGCCTAGAAATAGGCTCTATATTAAAAAACACTATATGTAATTCTCAGTCAAGGTTGATACTTTCTATACTATTGTATAGTTGCATAGTTTAGTTTTGGTATTCTTGTAGTGATCTGGTTTGTTGAATTGCTTATGTTTTTTGTGCTAGATGTCGATAGAGTCTTCAGTATATGTAGTATACACTCACGATGCCAGCCGCTACACCTAGAACTCATCCTTGGATGCTTGGGTGATCTATACACTTACGGGTCATGTCGTTTATTCAGGAGGTCTGTTCTCCAACCATCATCCAAAAATATTGTTGAATATAGTGTCATGATTGAGTTACTATACGATGCCATCTCTCATGGTATTTGGTCTCTTGAGGTATGTATTGAATCGTAGTTAGTGGTCTTACAGTTAAATGGCATGCATCACATTATAGATCCGACTTTATTACGAATATTCTTCCGATTATGGTTTTTAGAATGAAAATTTGAAAACATTACATACATTCACATTCCTAGGATTTGCAATCATGTTGATGATACTTATGCAAATTACGTATTGATTTGGAATTTGATACACAGAAAATGAAGCATTCACATCACATTCACACATGTAAATATAATAAACCAATCACTATAATATTTTTTCCTTCAAAAATATAGTCCAAAATTTGGTTTCATAATACATAATGTCATTGTACAAAATTGGGGCTTTTAGCCACCAAAATACACTACACGATCGATACAAATGTCAAGGCCTTTATGCCTATGGAGTAGGGTTTTAATCATGAAAAAAAATGAGGATTTTAGCCAACCTTCTGAACAACAAAACCCATGCATGGGGTACTCCCAGTATCTTCCTCTGCATTGCCTCAGGCAATTCCTTGACTTGCACCATGTGCACCCTGTGCGTCAAACAGATGAAGTTTATGTCTATGCTTTGGAGCGTATGCTCCAGATATGCACCTTGTATGTCGTCACCCCGTCCTATTAGACAATGGTGAGGGAAACCATCTGGTCATCTAGGGCCCACATATTCATGTACATGATCAATATTAGTTTGTGTCACCACCCTAAAACATGTTTTTTTATTTAATTATGTCAAAAAATACAAATAGTTCAAAAATAAAATGAATTCGATATTATTACATATATCTCCGTATGTGGATCCCTATGGTATGGGCATCTCTAGATCACCGTCGAAGTCTATCCCTGCATAGGGATATTCATATATGGCCATGATATGTCTATCCTACCAGTGGAAGAATTCAGGTGGGTAGGGTGTAGCTACATGTCCTCCTCCTAGCTGATGCATCACACTTTACTAGCGCATATGAGATGGATCCCATATACCATGTGGAGCGATCTAGACTCTTGGGATAAGGCCCAATACAGGCTCGAAGAAGAAGGTACTCAAAATTATGGCAAAACCAAAGTTTTCTTTTCTACCCATCTTGCAGTCCATCAATTATTGTTTCATGTTACCCAACATGGAGGTACTCTAGTCATATATAGTCGGTATCATGAACTCAACTGCATAAAACATCAAAGTACTAGAAGCCTGATGAAGAGATACTAATCCTACTATGCTACCCAAAAATAGTACTATGACTTGGAGACTGAGGTTCCGAATAGCATTCATGGGGACCTAAATTCCAACGTTTTCAGTGCCTGGAAGGAATTATACAACATTGTACTCATCAATGGTGAGGCCAAATCCAACCCCACAATCTCACAAATTGATTATCTGGCCTTGGTGAGATAATCTAGTGATAAAATATATGTCTTCAACCTCAAGTCTAAGGGACATCCCATCAATCTGAAATGCTTTTGTATCTGGATCCCAGTAATCCACGAACATTTGGAGTATTCTAGGCTGATCCCTCAACCTCCCAAGACTCCAAAACTTATACAAAACGCATTCCCTTGATTCTTGTTTGGAAACCATGCCACCTTGCACTTCCATATCCACATCTTCGTATTCACGTTCATGCCACTCCAACACCATCATGCCAGAAAAACAAAATATTTCATGATTTTTTGCCTTAGAATTTGGTATGCACTCTCTCATACACAATTTTTATTCTAACAATTATGGATTTACATGGAAATTGGGGCATTTCTAGTGTACACCCATCCCTATACGCATCCTGAATATCTATAGCTCATGTGGGCCAGGATACCAAGCTAGGGGTGTGTCAAAATAAAAAAATGAACCACTAAAATTTGAAATAAAACCATTGAAAAGATAGAGCGTGGGATCTATATTTACCTAGCTCAGATGGTTCTTGGTTTCATGGCCCATAGCTCCCGAAATTATTTTTTCAATTTCGTGGCTCAAACTAGCTCCAATGTTCTATGTGTGGTGAAAAATTCAAATGGTATGGTGAAAATGACTTTTTTTCTATTTTACAATATATTGTTTTTACCCACGAGCCTATAGTTTCGACCCTTATTGACTATTTTGAATGGTTTTTTCCTAATATTATGGTGTAGGGACTTGATTTGAGTGTACTTTTACCGATATCTTAACCCGTTTGTATCTATTATAGGTATAATTTTGAACTGACATATAGTTTACGATCATATTTCTGCTTGCATTATGCAACACCTTATGACCATGTCGCCTCGACTATAGGTACAAAACCACTTCGTAATGTCACATAATCTTTACACTGCTACTAGAAGTGGCATTATGTAAGTGGTAGAGCCTTCCTATTCATAGGTTCCCTAGTTAGATCCTGCTTTGTGATTTGGTAACGATGCGGAGATTCTTCCACTAGGTTTGGGAGTCCCTTATAGTCCTGGCATGTCTTTGAGTAAGAGCCTCATATCCCTCTTGAGCTTTATGCTGGCCATTTCCCACAAGGAATCCCTTGTATATCAAGTTGTAATTGCATTTCATGCATTTTTCTTTCCCTATTGAGCTTTATGTTGGATCCATGCTTCAGAGTTATAATCCATATAGACCAAGCTTGTCTCAATCCTAACCAAGCAAAGGATTTCATATATCCTTTGTAGCTTGATCATCCCTCACTGGGAGGAGAACTTCCCTCGAGTGTCCTCATCTTTCACATGCTTCCTTGCATAAAGCATAGGTATGCTCCATTGCTTGGAACTTGTTTTGTTTCCCACGACACTCATCTCCTCCTCACTATGTACTATAAGAACTTTTGTTATTTTTCAAGATTTCTAATTTGAAAAAGTCCAAAAAAATTAAAAAACATAAATGGATCAACAAAAAATGAAATCAATTTTTCCAGATGTCAAGCTGCGTCACCTTCAAACATAGCATTGTAAATCACATCCATTGGTTGTGTTATTAGTATGACTTTAGGTGTTGTACTCATTATTCTAAGTTTTTCCCATCGACGGGCTATGATTCCAGTCCCTATGGAGCCTTTGTCGATGCCTCCTATTTCACAGAGTTGTCCCAGTTTGCATGTCAATTCTATGATGCCTATTTAGTCACCATATCCCATATCATGCTCTTGCTCAAAGAAATATTTATACTTAGTCGACCTTTCCTTAGTTATATTGTCTTTGCATGTATGCCATTACCATTACAGTTACTAGTTCGTGCACATCTTGTTCATCCAAGTTATTCCAAATCATCTAGTGTTTCTAAGTACCTCATGTTGGTTTAGGAGGAAATCACTTGCAATTCAACAAAGTAATCCCTTAGTTTGATTTATCCTATAAAAAAGGGTCATCTACTACCACAAAGTATTAGTGTTAGCCCTAAAATATAAAAAAAAGGCCCAAAACTATAGAAAAGTGGGTAAAAATTAAAATTAAGTATATATTAATGAAAGAAAATAAACAAATTTCATTTGGTTTGGATTTTACCCTCTTTGTTACCAAACTCGTCCTAAATTACAAGTGTTCTTGTCATCAAATCGCTTTTTGTATCCTTGAGGTAGGATATACATCTCATAACTTGCATTTTCGTTGGATAATTTCATAATTTTGACTTCAATTTGACCATGTTATCTCACTGTAAAACATTCTTACCGTAATCATTGGCAATGTATTTTTAGGTAAGGATTTTCAAGAAAATCGCTAATATATAGTAATGTGCCAATTATTTAATCGCCACATTAAAATTTATGTTTTGACTAATCCAATGGAAATGGAAATTTTTAACAATGGCCATTATATAGACGGAACGAGAATTTGAAGAAATGGACCATGATGTGTGTGGAGGTCCATTGACTTCAGAAAATTGTGGCTTGTTGAAATTTTTCTAACTGTCCAACATGGGGGCTCAAAGGATCCTCTTTCAAAATATTATCCATTACTAGGATCATGAGAAAGGTTACTTCATTATTGGGGTGAAAAATGAAGGCTCAAAGGATCCTCTTTCAAAATCTTATCCACTACTAGGATCATGAGAAAGGTTACTTCATTATTGGGGTGAAGTGCTTGAGATAAAAAAAATTACAGAAATTTATCTTATGATTGGGGTTAAATCACCAACATATTAGGTTATTTAAATTTTACATATAAAGGATTGGTTGAAAAAAAAGTTGACTCTAAATTACAATCAAAGATCAATTAAATATACTTTAAGAGTTAAAATGGAAGTAAACTTATGCATGTAGTTTATGAAGGTTGGCCCTAGCTTTCTTTAATCCTGAGATATGCTTCAAAGATTCAACCCAAAGATCCACAAAACAACCATAATACCCTCCCGAAACATACTGGCTACAAAATAACATTGAAATTCAAAATTAAACATATATAATAAAAAATTTATTAAGTGAATGAACAACAACAAACAATCAAAATCTGAGACAAAAAATTAGGAAGGGAAAGATCTCCAATTTATATTAAAAAGTAGTAAGTAGTACAAGGCATAGCATATTCACTTAGAAACCTTGTCAAAACTGGATACCACGGTCTCTCTTGCTTAAGCTCTCCACAACTCCTACCAAAATATCCATATGTATACAAGATTGACACTATTTTAGGGAAATAATCTTAGCATATAGATATAGGGAATCAAAGGATAATAAAAAATGGGCATGTGGATGGGAATAACTCATGGAAAAATCCTCCAACATATTTTTTCTATCTAGAAAAAATCCCCCAAATGGCCTAATTGTGCTCTTCTTATACTTGGGAAGATAGTTTCCATTGGATAAGTGGGAAGTTATGGGAACTACCCTAACTTATCCTTATCGAATTTTATTTATTTTTTCATATTTTTGGGAGGAAATCAATTTCAAATCAACAATATAAGGCATCTAAATCACAACAATCTAAGTTTCAATAGACGATTACATATTTTTAATGAAATCACCGGCAATATTCAAGAAATAAGCGATTAAGTTTCTTAGTGTATAGTGTTCAGAAGTGATTTTGTTCTTTTACAACTTTTAGGGAAAAATGAGAAATGGATGAGGAAAAAGATCAACGATTAAGGCCATATAAATTGAATCCTAATCAAGTCTCCTCCATTAATACGTGTCTTTTTGTGCGAGGAATAGTCGACATTTTAAAGTTTTTTCATTTGGACTATCGTCACAGATGGAGAAGTGTCGATTTGGACTATAAAATATGCCCCTTAATGTCTAATATTATCAAGGAACATGGTGGGTGAAATACATTATAATAATAAATGGGATAGGATGTGGAAAACATAGCAATATAATCCAGAATATCTAGACTTAACAAAGTACCCGAAACATAGAACTTATGTTAGAGAATCTTATCCTCGTATAGAGGTCCATGTTCAACATGAGAGAACATGACCTCCAGAAAGATATAAGTACGATCAATTACATACACATAACTAATGTAATTATCATGACCAAGAAAATAAAAAGTGGATCCATGTGATTTATAGATGGGTCATGGCCATAAATGAACACAGTGGATCCATGCCCAACAAGTAATCATAGCCACAAGAATACAAGGTGGATCTATGTCAAACTAATGATCATAACCTCGAATGAACAAAGGGATCGATATCTCTTCAATGATTAGGATAAAAATATAATAGTTGATTAATGGTTTCCCCAATGGTACCGGTATCATATGAGGTGTGCTACAGTCTTGCGCAAATCGAGTAATATGAAAAATATAAGGATGTTAATATTGGTGCAAGGTTTTCCACCCAAACAATATAAAGGTAGGAATCCTACCCATGTGAATATATGAACTAATGTGGAATATGAGGGATATTGTTTGATTACTCGTCATTGATGTAAATTGTTAAAAAATTCAATGGAACCCACCGATAATGAAAATGGGCCATAAGGTACCTAGTACATTCTAACATGTGTGAATAGATTCTCTTGAATTCGAACACATAAAGAATCCATATAGTAGCAGACATTGATGTATTAACACTATGCAATAGTGAGAGAAACTGCCACTAGTTCCTGCTGAAACTATAGAACTCATTCCCAAAGTAAGATGAGTTCAATTTGATGGGAGGAGACCCATTGGATGGAGGAATTAAGTCATCCTCCATCATCCAACATGATCAGAAGTCCAGGACTAATTTATTAGTAACTGGTCATTGAGAACATGATGAAACATACTGACAAAAGGCAATGGATGGAATAAGATATCAAGGGAAATATAGAATGGCCGACAAAGGTTGTATCCTTGAGCAATGATCACAACAAAAAAGTGACTTTGGAATCTTTAAAGACAAGTGAACTAAAATGTAAATCTGCAATGTGTGAAAGATTGATAACTTATCCATATGATTGTAAGGGTATCCAATTGGAGGAGTTGTAAACAATACGGTCAAGGTTCAAATCTCAAGTTCAAATTATAGAACCCAACTATTGATATACTTTAAAACTGATGCTTTTCTCAAGGATAAATTTGACTAGATGCCACTAGTAAACAGAAATCATAGATCTTTCCCTTTGCTTTTCTCTTTTTGTTGTAAATACCATCATCATCTTTTAATGATATTAACAAAGATATAGGAGTATGATTTATAAGGTCTTCTTCATATAATTTTAGTGAGTCTAAAAAAAGAATCTTGAGTCCTTCTTCATTATTTAACGAGATCGAAGAAAATATAGAAGAACGCTCGATAAGGTACTATCCCATGGATTTGTTTTGTCTAGCCCATGGTAGTTAATGCTCAGCAATGCTTTTCAGTTTTAGGGAGTCTAAGAAACTTAAACTTAGACTCCATCGTTGTTCTTTTTGGTAAATTTCGTCTCCTACGTAAAAAAAAACGTAAAAAAACATGACGGAGAACTCTTCTAGCCAAGGTTGACTAGAATATTCTCTTTTCCTAACTAGTCCATTCACCCCCAAAAAAGAGTTAAACTTATAATGGAGGGACATTATTCCATATTATTTAACGAGAATGAAATATAACAATCTATCTCAGTAATCTTTGCGTATTTAGGGAGACATAATAGATCTTAAAGGATGCTTTGTATAAACGGGATCCTGTAGGTGGTGTCCAGAAAGATGAGAACGAACGATATGTGGTTTCTTCTCCATGTAATGATAAAACTACTAAGGCTCCCTAAGCAAACAAAAATGTAGCATGGGAGCCAAAATGGAAACAAAGGTGCTAACTAGGGTGACCCACATGAGGTAAGTTCGAATTCATGTAATACCAATGACTTGACTTTAGAAAAATAATGTCGTAGTTTATGAACCATGGTCTTACAACTTAAGACTAGGAAAAAGGGTAGATACATTATGCATAAATAAGGAAAACATATCCTAGATTCCAAATGTTAAAATAAAACTTCGCATAATACCATGATTGTAAAATATAATCCCTTGGTTTGAGTTATCCTATAAAAAAGGGTCAAGTACTAACACACAATATTAATGTTAGGTCTAAAATATAAAAAAATAAGGTTGAGAACTATACAAAAGTGGGAAAAAATTAAAATTAAGAATATATTAATGAAACAAAATAAATAAATATCATTTCATTTGGTTTTCACCCTATTTGTGACCAAACGAGCCCTAAATTTCAAGCAACGGATTCAATGTTTTTTGTCGTCAAATCAATTTTTGTAGCCTATAGGTATGATCTACATCTTATAATTTGCAATTGGTTAATTTCATAATTTTAAACTCAATTTGACTGTGTTATATGAATCTAAATAATTCCTAATGTAATAACTTGCAATGTATTATCGAGTAGGGATTTAAAAAAAATGCTAATGTACAATAATTTGCCAATGATTTAATCACCACTATTATGAATATTGTGAGTGATTTAAAATGTAAGGTTAGAAAACTTTGTGTTTTAAATAATCTGATGGGATTTTTTTAGGGATGGTCATTGTGTGGATGGAATGAAAACATGAGGAAACAGATGGTGATGTGTTTGGGGATCCATTGACCCTAAACACGATGTGTGATTGTGGTTAGTTGAAAACTTATCAAGTGTCCCACTATAAAGTCTAGAGTAAAAGGAAGAAGTAATCAAGTATTGCAAGGTGCAGAGAACAATTTGTGCTAGTATGTAACAAATTTTGAATTATTTTGTGTAATTGTAATGCTAGCTAATACTGAGACCAACAGGCATAATGATTTCTAAAATTGTGAATGTAATCCCATCAAGGCATTGCTAAAGAATGTTAGTAAAATTCTTAGGTGTTAGTATTCTTTTAAATTATTTAAGTGGTATACATGACTATGGTTTAAATTAAGGGGGATTGTAAGAAGGTGTAAATTTATCCCTCCAATAGAATTAAACCAGTACAAGTAACTCTGAAAGAAGTAAGTTTCTTGATGTACATTTGACTTTCATTCTCTATAGTTACTATAGTTATTGTTCCTTGCATGGATCTTGCGCACAAGGGGCATATCAAGTTGGAATAAATCCATTTTATATTACAATTATTATATTTTCCAAATCTTCTTATTGTAAGAATGAGTAATGTATCCCTATGATAGAATTAAACTATTACAAGAAACTTTGAAAGAATTAATCTTGTCGATGTAGTAGATGTGATGGTTTTAATTAGAGTTAAAGTAGTTCAGTTAATGTAGGAAACTTCCAAAACCAATATAGAATTTGTTTATATTTATGAAGTGTAATTTTAGCTCAATAATGAGTGGAAAAGAAGGTTAATAGAAGAAGATAATTATTCTCATTTTATTGGTGTTTGTTAGAGTTATAGCTCTATATGTGTTCTTTTTATTTGACTGATTAACAACCCTAGTTGTGTAAAGAAATTGTTGTCTAAATCCAATAGATAGTATAGACCTGGAATGCATGGACGGATGTATCAGTATTTACCAAGAACAATGCTCATGGATAGCCATGTAGCAGGCCATTTTAAGCCTTTGTTTCATAGCTGATAAATTAATATTCAAAGACATCACTGGTGTAATCAATTTAAAATAGGATCCTCGTAGTTGTAAATGTTTCTTCACAACTTATAAAATAGGATTCAAAGAAATATTTGGTGCAATCAATTCAAAAGAGGCCCCTCATAGTTGTAAAGGTTGTTATGGTTTGATTTTTATACTATTTGTCAATCCATTTTGGATGCTACTTCAATTCATCGTCATCCTTCTTCTTGAGGAAGCTCCATCCCACTCCATGTCGAACCAATGGGTTGCACAAATGCCTATGCCTAGAAATCCATATACTGCACGAGGGTGCTTGTGATGTGAAGCTATTAGTTAAATATCTTACCCACAACTTGAGAGATTTACTAATAATCTATTCCATCCGTGTACCCTAAAACTTTTAAAATGAGTAATAATTGAGAATTTTACTATTGAGTTGCTACCTCCCTCGGACCCAAAACATTTGAAATGAGTAACAATTATTTGTTGTATTCACCTTTTCTTGGGTTATTTCTCTCAACTCATTATTCTCTTCTATTGATAACAAATCCCAAACACATTAACTTTGTTCAGATCAAACCTTCCATATTATAGCTCAATATTTTCCATAAATTTTGTGGCTAATGTCCTAGAATGCACGCTTCTTCAATGGAAGCTTTAATAAATCCACCGTTATAGAATTAACCAAGTATCAACAAATAATTTTTAGTTCTTAAATCCAATTTCCAAATACTTACATAAACAAAATCTCTTGTTTAAATTAATAAACCTACATGATAATTTACTTCACTTCATACTGCAACCTTGTTTATGATTTAATACCCA
Source organism: Pseudotsuga menziesii (assembly GCA_001517045.1). NCBI lineage: Eukaryota > Viridiplantae > Streptophyta > Pinopsida > Pinales > Pinaceae > Pseudotsuga > Pseudotsuga menziesii. Next base: position 362,448 of record LPNX011212568.1, read on the forward strand.
AGAATTTCCAAGAGTTTCGATCCCATGATGACAAAAAATTAACTTGTTTTTGTAAAAGATATAAGTCATTAGAATAATGGAATGGTAACTTACATATGAAAACAACATTTACGAACATTGTTTACCAATTATGGTAGATTGTGTCTTACAAATTCACACAGAGAGAAGATATGATGCAATAAGAGGAATATGAGTCTCACTTGAGATAATTGACCAGAATTGAAATATTATTGTTATCTTAAAAATGTATATATATCATGTGCTCCCCTTAGTTTACACCAAAATTATACTCACCGAACTAATCTTGTGATTAGAGTAATTGCACCAAATTATACTCACTGAACTAATCTTGTGATTAGAGCAACTGCACCAAAATTATACTCACTAGTATTCTAGGAGTTAAGCACCCATAAATTATTATTTTTTAAATCAAATTTTACTCTATAAAGAATGATTGTTTTTTTTTTTAATATAAATTACAAAATAATGTTTAGAAGTTTTTTAAAAAATCGAATTTTACTTAGAATCTAGTGGTAATGATAGTATTGAAAATGCATACAGTAATGAATTCCCAAAAAACCTATCCAAAGCTGAAATCAATGAAATGGAAAGCATAATGGACGTTTATTTTGAAGCCAATGAAATAAGAAACATAGGGAATCCTTGGACATTCCTACAAGTTATCAACTTAGTCCTAATAGATTCCATCCTTAAATGCTTAGAGTTTCGCAACTAAATTTGAAGAGATTTAATCATTAAATGCTTTGAGTCCCAAAAGGATGTCTCTACCATCAACATTGTTTCAATATTTTGCTTCTCATCGAATTAAATAAATTCATGCATTCAATCATGTAACTATCTCGTTAGTACAAAGATAGAAATGTAGTTCAATCACATTGTTTAGGGTAACATAAAGGATATTTAGAGAGATGGGGGGCCTTGTCCTTTATGGTATAGGGATATATGAGGCGTTGGGAGAGGGAGGGTGTTGTTATAAAGAGTGAGGGGGTGGGTTTTTATATTGAGAGGAGAAACAAAATAATAACATTAGCCTCAGCGTGTGATATTATTAAGTTGGGATTATTAGCATGCACATGCTATTAGTGAGCACACATTATTAGCACACCCGTGTTCTTAAATTATTTTTTTCACACTTTCCTTTTTCCATTTCCATGATTGATGACTTAGTAGGTTTCGTTCTAGGTTCAAATTTCTAAACCTTGTTCCATGGACTACATTACAACAAAACACGTCGTGTAATGTAACTTCATGTTTTTCAACCTTGAATCTATATATGGTCCACTTGTGTGACTGCTAATGAAACTACACACCATTATATAACTCTCTGTCCAGATTCCAAATATCAATAATGTATTCTTTTGCATGCTTTATAACTATTTTAGGTAAGTTAGAAACCCCTTGAAACTTAAGGAACTTTTTACTACAAGGTAATAATAAAATAAAAGGGGTATGTTTTGCTATTCTTGATTTTGTTTATTATACATTTGTGTAACACTTTGTACGAACATTCTTTATCAATTGTGGTAGATTGTGTCATACAAATTCACACAAAGAGAAGATATGATGCAATAAGAGGAATATGAGTCTCACTTAGATAATTGACTAGAATCGAAATATTATTGCTATCTTAAAGATTTGTATATCATGTTCTCCCCTCAGTTTACACCAAAATTGTACTCGTCGAACTAATCTTGTGATTAGAGCAATTGCACCAAATTATACGCACTTTACTAATCTTGTGATTAGAGCAATTGCACCAAAATTATACTCACTAGTATTCTAGGAGTTAAGCACCCATAAATTATTATTTTTTAAATCAAATTTTACTCTATAAAGAATGATCGTCTTTGTTTTTTTTAATTATATAAATTACAATATAATGTTGAGAAGTTTTCAAAAATCAAATTTCACTCAAACTCCAGTGGTAATGATAGTATTGAAAATGCACACAATAATGAATTTGCAACAAACCTATCCAAAGCCGAAGTTAATGAAATGGAAAGTGTAATGGACGTCTCTTTTGAAGCCAATGAAATAAGAAACATAAAGGGAATCCTTGGCCATTCATACAAGTTATCAACTTAGTCCTAATAGATTCCATCCTTAAATCCTTTGAGTTTCACAAGTAAATTTCAAGAGATTTAATCCTTAAATGCTTTGAGTCCCAAAAGGATGCCTCTACCATGCACACTATTTGAATATTTTGCTTCTCATCAAATTAAATGAATTCATACATCCAAAGAAAAGAGAGGACTTGTTCAATCCTGCATCAAACAAAAGAGAAGAATGGTTCAATCATGTATCTATCTCGTTATTACAAAGATAGAAATGCAGTTCAATCACATTGTTTAGGGTAACAGAAAGGATATATAGAGAGATGGGGGGATTATCCTTTATGGTATAAGGATATATGAGGCATTGAGAGAGGGGGGTGTTGTTATAAAGAGGGAGAGGGTGGGGGAATAATAATAACATTGGTTTCTCGACCCATAATAACATTGAAAGTACTTATATTTTATTAAGTCCAGCTTGCAAAATTTGTCCACGTCCAAGGAATAGGGGGAATTAACTCCTTCCGTTGATTACATTTATATCTAGAAAAGGTAACAAACATGTTCTATGAATAGAAATTGTTATCTACAATTTGAGAATTGGAGGGTGCATGAGGCCACTAAAGGCTTGTCCTCCCTAAGAATTAACGACATCTTTATTGTATATTAGGGTGGAACCACTAGTCTATCTCAGTTGGCTATGCAAAAATCCCCAATAATTTAATTCCCTAGATTCCATACAAGAATCTACAAAATATAGTGGCACCCTGCCCCATTACATACGATTATCACTATTGGTCCCTTCACCAAGTGGGGGGTGGAATTTATGAACTGCAACCTAACTTCGGCTAGGGGCAATCATCACATTATAGTGGCTATAGATTACTTCACGAAATGGGAAGAGGTTATGCCATTATCAAATCCTACTGTGAGACAGTCTTGGATTTCGTTTTCAATCAAATTATTACTCGGTTTGGTATCCAAAGATAGCTTGTCATAGACCATTGCAGGAAATTTCAAAAGAAGATGATGGGAAATCTATCTTTGAAGTTGGGATATAAGCAATAGAATTCCTCTTCTTATTATCCTCAAGAGAATGGATAGGTTGAAGATGTGAATAAATACCTTAAGTCCATTTTACAAAGAACCATCACACAAAGGAAAACTAATTGGCACATCCTGTTGTACACTGCTTTGTGGGCCTATCGATCCATGGTTAATACTGCCATCGTGTTTTCTCCATATCAATTAGTGCATGGGTTGAAGTTGATATTATCTATTGAAAGCAAAATCCATTCTTTGAAGCTAGCCATAGGAATTTTAACAGAAACTTATGAGTTAGAGGAACCTCTAGGTCCACTTAGAGAAAATTGATGAGCATCATCAAGATGCCTTAGTGGTTCTTGAAGTAAACAAATGTCATGTTAAGGCTTAGTATGATAAGTTTGTCCATCCCTACAGATTTAGTGAGGGTTACTTGGTGTATTATATGACCATGCTAGTGAACCGTAAGGGGTGTGTAAGTTCAACTCCATGTGGCATGGGACTTATGTAGTTAAACGAGTGTTAGAGAAGGGTGCTTATGAGCAGTATATTATGAAGAGAAAACCTTGGATGAGCCTAGAAATAGGCTCTATATTAAAAAAACACTATATGTAATTCTCAGTCGAGGTTGATACTTTCTATAATATTATATAGTTGCATAGTTTAGTTTTGGTATTCTTGTAGTGATCTGGTTTGTTGAATTGCTTCTGTTTTTTGTGGCAGATGTTGACAGAGTCTTTAGTATATGTAGTATACACTCATGATGCCAACCGCTGCAACTGGAACTCATCCTTGGATGCTTGGGTCATCTATATTCTTACGGGTCATGTCGTGTATTCAAGAGGTCTGTTTTCCAACCATCGTCCAAAAATATTGTTGAATATAGTGTCGTGATTGAGTTACTATGCGATTCCATCTCTCATGGAATTTGGTCTCTTGAGGTATGTATTGAATCACAGTTAGTGGTCTTACAGTTAAATGGCATGTATCACATTAGAGATTCGAATTTATTACAAATATTCTTGCGATTAAGGTTTCTATATTGACAATTTGAAAACATTACATACATTCACATTCCTAGGATCTACAATCATGTTGAAGATACTTATGCAAATTACGTATTGATTTGGCATTTGATACATAGAAAATGAAGCATTCACATCACATTCACACATGTAAATATAATAAACCAATCACTATAATATTTTTTCCTTCAAAAATATAGTCCAAAATTTTGTTTCATAATACATAATGTCATGGTACAAAATTGGGGCTTTCAGCCACCAAAATACACTACATGGTCGATACAAATGTCAAGGCCTTTACGCTTGTGGATTAGAGTGTTAATCATGAAAAAAAAGAGGACCTTAGCCAACCTTCTGAACAACAGAACCCATGCACAGGGTACTCCCAGTACCTTCCTCTGCATTGCCTCGGGCGATTCCTCGACTTGCACCATGTGCACCCTATGTGTCAAACAAATGAAGTTCATGTGTATGCTTTGTAGCGTATGCTCCAGATATGCACCTTGTATGTCGTCACCCTATCCCCTTAGAAAATGTTGAGGGAAACCATCTTGTCATCTAGGGCCCACATATTCATGTACATGATCAATATTAGTTTGTGTCACCACCCAAAAACATGTTTTTTTATTTATTTATGTCAAAAAATACAAAATACAAATAGTTCAAAAATAAAATGAATTCGAGATTGTTACCTATATCTCTGTATGTGGATCCTTATGGTATGGGAATCTCTAGAACACCGTGGAAGTCTATCCCTGCATAGGGATATTCATATATGGCCACGATATGTCTATCCCACCAGTGGAATAATTCAGGTGGGTAGGGTGTAGCTACATGTCCTCCTCCTAGCTACTGCATCGCACTTTACCAGTGCATATGAGATGGATCCTGTATACCATGTGGAGCGATCTAGACTCTTGGGATAAGGCCCAATACAAGCTCGAAGAAGAAGGTTCTCAAAATTATGGCAAAACCAAAGTTTCCTTTTCTACCCATCTTGCAGTCCATCAATTATTGTTTCATGTTACCCAACACGGAGGTACTCTAGTCATATATAGTCGATCTCATGCACTCAACTGCATAAAACGTCAAAGTACTACAAGCCTAATGAAGAGATAGTAATCCTGCTATCCTACCCAAAAATAGTACTATGACTTTGAGACTGAGGTTCTGAATAGCATTCACGGGGACCTAAATTCCAACCTTTTCAGTGCCTGGAAGGAATTATACAACATTGTACTCGTCAATGGTGAGGCCAAATCCAACCCCACAATCTCACAAATTGATTATCTGGCCTCGGTGAGATCATCTAGTGATAAAATACATGTCCTCAACCTCAAGTCTAAGGGACATCCCATCAATCTAAAATGCTTTTGTATCTAGATCCCAATAATCCACAATAATTTGGAGTAGTATGGGCTGATCCCTCAAGCTCCCAAGACTCCAAAACTTATACAAAACGCATTCCCTTGATTCTTGTTCAAAAACCATGCTACCTTGTACTTCCCTATCCACATCTTCGTATTCACATTCACGCCACTCCAACACCATCATGCTAGAAAAACAAAATATTTCATGATTTTTTGCCTTAGAATTTGGTATGCACTCTCTCATACACAATTTTTATTCTAACAATTATGTTTTTACATGGAAATTGGGGAATTTCCCACGTACACCCATCCCTATATGCATCCTGAATATCTATAGCTCGTGTGGGCCAGGATACCAAGCTAGGGGTGTGCCAAAACAAAAAAAAATGAACCACTAATATTTGAAATAAAACCATTGAAAAGATAAAGTGTGGGATGTATATTTACCTGGCTCAGACAGTTCTTGGTTTCGTGGCCCGTAGCTCCCGAAATTAGTTTTTCAATTTTGTGGCTCAGACTAGCTCCAATGCTCTATGTGTGGTGAAAAATTCAAATGGTATGGTGAAAATGACTTTTTTTCTATTTTACAATATATTTTTTTTACCCACTATCCTATAGTTTCAACCCTTATTGACTATTTTGAACAGTTTTTTGCTAATATTATGGTGTAGGGACTTGATTCGAGTGTACTTTTACCGATATCTTGACATGTTCGTATCTATTACATGTATAATTTTGAACTAACATATAGTTTATGATCATATTTCTGCTTGCATTATGCATCACCTTATGACCATGTCTCCTTGACTATAGGTATGAAACCACTTCGTATTGTCACATAATCTTCACACTGCTACTAGAAGTGGCATTATGTAAGTGGTAGAGCCTTCCAATTCATAGGTTCCCTAGTTAGATCCCGCCTTGTGATTTGGTAACCATGCAAAGATTCTTCCACTAGGATTGGGATTCCATTATAGTCCTGGCATGTCTTTGAGTAAGAGCCTCATACCCCTCTTGAACTTTATGCTGGCCATTTCCCACAGGGACTCCCTTGTATATCAAGTAATTGCATTTCATGCATTTTTCCTTCCTTATTGAGCTTTATGTTGGATCCATGCTTTAGAGTTATAATCCATATAGCTCGAGCTCGTCTCAATCCTAACCAAGCAAAGGATTTCATATATCCTTTGTAGCTTGATCATCCCTCACTGGGAGGAGACCTTCCCTCAATTGTCCTCATATTGCACATGCTTCCTTGCATAAAGCATAGGTATGTTCCATTGCTTGGAACTAGTTTTGTTTCCCACGACACTCGTCTCCTCCTCGCTATGTACTATAAGAACTTTTGTTATTTTTCAAGATTTATAATTTGAAAAATTCCAAAAAAATTAAAAAACATAAAAGGATCAACAAAAAATGAAAATAATTTTCCAGTTGTCGAGTTGCGTCGGCTTCAAACATAGCATTGTAAATAACATCCATTGGTTGGGTTATTAGTATGACTTTAGGTGTTGTACTCATTATTTTGAGTTTTCTCCATTGATGGGCTATGATTCAAGTCCCTATGGAGCCTTTGTTGATGCCTCCTGTTTCACAAAGTTGTCCCATTTTGCATGTCAATTCTATGATGCTTATTCAGTCACCATATCCCATATCATGCTCTTACTCGAAGGAAGATTTATACTTAGTTGACCTTTCCTTAGTTATATTGTCTTTGCATGTACGCCATTACCGATACAGTTACTAGTTCGTGCACATCTTGTTCATCCAAGTTATTCCAAATCATCCAGTGTTTCTAAGTACCTCATGTTGGTTTATGAGAGATGCATTAATTCCCTCCTACTAGCAGATTCCATTCCATCAAATTCAGATCATTTATTCTGGAATAAGAGTATGGAGTTCATTGAGTGCCTTGAGACTTGGAGTCATCAGTGGAAGATCCTATTTTGATTGTTAGTTTTGGGAATACATCATTGTCCTATGGTTGATGGATTCTTTCAAGTGTTTGACCTCAACACATATAGTCACCCTTGTTTTATTGCACTATGTGCCTTGATTCCCATTTTCATTATCCATGGGATATCTCGCACCTGTTAACGGTATACATCAATGACCGATAATCAGACGATGTTCCATCATGTTTGACCTCAACACCTTTATTCGCATGATAGGACATGTACTCGTATCAGTTTGTGTAGAATACCTCCGAGCTTGGTGGAATTCCACATATGCTACCTCCTTAATCGTGTCATTATTCATGAGATGTCATCTCTCATGACCATATTCTTGTGTATTATAAGATATCATCATCCATTATGGATATCTTTTTCTCTATATATTGTACGTGGTGATGACCACATGTGACATATTTTTTTCTATTATGCCTATTCATGGCCATTGTACTCTTATGTAATCGAGACTCCTACATGTATATTTGTAGTCACATGTTGAGATTTATCATTGTATTGTACTGATGAGTTTCTAGTTCTTCCACCTGGGTCTTCATTACTCAACTTTTGGGATGGATATAATGTATTTCGGCCATCATATTACCCCTCTGATATCACACATTAGGGGCCATCTATTATAGTTGATTTTACAACACTTGGTAGATCACACTTTTATGGCCTTCCATGTCCCTCTACATAATATTTGGACCCCCCCTTGCTCAAATTATACTTTTATGATCCAATAAATTCCCTAAAAATCACTTGTTTATTGCTATACATGACTTTAAAGCTAAAACCCATGTGTACACGCAAGTTACTCCATGGTAGTATGCATACATTGAGAAATGTGCATAAAAACAAAAAAAAATGGAGTTTTCCTCAATGAGTCCCAAATAACTTGACTCTTGGCCTTCCATATGATTGGAAACGCTCTGAATTGACCCTTCATTACCTATTTATGGGATATATATTGAGCCTCTTGGATGAATTGAAGGAGGAGAACATTTGAGAGCAAGGAAACTATAGTTCAATGCTGCCCCATTTTCGCTTATGCTTGAGTCTGCATCCCTTTGTCCTTTTGAGCACACATTGTTTCTCTTCCTAAGATTTCCATTTCTTTGTAATCTTTCCATTGAGATGGAGGATTTAAGTGGTGGAGGCCTAGGTGGAGGACTCAGTTTCTCTATTTCGACGAGGTGCCAACATAGTTTATCACTGTTATCTCTATTCATTATTAATAGAAATATTCATTTCTCGTCCATTACATGTGTATGAATCTGAATATTTTATCCATGGATGTAGTTGTATTTTCTTATACATGTTTGATTTATATATGCTATATTAAGCCTAAGACTGTCACATATATCATGATTTTCTTGTTAGTTGTTGTTGAGAGTGAATTGTAGGTATACATGTGTTGGAAAAGCTCAACGACGATCTACTACAACCATCCAGAATAAGGTATGTTCTATATCCCTTAGTGTTAGAAGCATTTGTTTCTCTTGCATATTGAAATGGATTGATTTCTGGTGTCATTCAGTCTGTTGTGGTCTACCCCAACCTATAGGAATTTTCTCTCCGTAATAGACTCTCTTTCTTAATTTATCCTCAACTCATACCAAAATATCCAAATACATACAAATTGATACTATTTGAGGGAAATAATGTCAAGATATAGGGACAAGGGATCATATGATGATAAAAAATGCACTTGTGAATGGGAATAACTCATGGGAAAATCCTCGAGCATAAATTTTCTACCAAAAGACTCTCTAAAATGGACTAACTCTTTTATTATTATACTTTGTGAAGATAGTTTCTATCAGATAAGAGGAAGTTGTAACCAAGTTGGAAGTTACCAGAACTACCCTACCTCTGCCTTTTTTAAATTTATTTATTTATTCTTATTGTTAGGAGGAAATCACTTGCAATTCAACAACATAAGGTGTTTAAATCATAGGAAACTTTGTTTTAATATGAAATTCTAACTTTTTAAAAAAATCATAGGAAATATTAAAGCAATGAGCATTTAAATTGCTTAGCGTGTAGTATTTAAAAGCAATTTTGTTCTTTTACAACTTTCATAGAAAAATGGTAAATGTTTGAGGAATAAGATCAATGATTAAGGCCATATTGAATGAATCCAATTAAAGGATCTTTCATCCATAAGTGTATTTTTTTGTGATGACTATAACATTTTGAAGTGTCATCTTTGGGATTATTTTCATGGACGGAGAAGTGGTGATTTGGACTATAATATATGCCTCCTAATGTATGATATTAGGAGGGAAAATAATGGAAAAAATACATTATAATATAAATGGGATAGTATGTGGAAAATAAAGCAACATATTTCAAGTGACATTGCTTTAAAAAACTAACTAAAACATAAAATGTATGTTAAACAATCTTATCCTTGGTATAGGTGTCCATGTTAAACATGAGAGAACATGACATCCAAAAAGATATAATGATGATTCAATACAAATACATAAATGGTTTAACTATAATGGCCACAAAAATACAAAGTGGATCCATGTGATATATAGATGGGTCATGGCCACAAATGAACATAGTGGATCCATGCTCAACTAATTATTGCCACAAGAATACAAGGTGGATCTATGTCAAACTGGAGATCATAACCACAAATGAATAAACTGTATATATGTCTCATCAACGATTAAGAGAACAATATCATAGTTAAATAATGGTTTTCCCAATGGTATCAATATCATATGAAGTGTGATACAATATTGTGCAACTCGACCGATAGAAAAAATATGTGGATGTTATTGTTGGCCCAAGAGTTTCCACCAAAAATTCCTAAAGGTAAGAATCCTACCCATATGAATAGATGAGTTTAATTCGAACACGGGGGATATTGTTCAATTACTAGCCATTGATGTAAAATGTTAACAAATATGAGGGACACCACCGATAATGAAAATGGGCCCCAAGTTACCTAGTACATTCTAACATGTAATACCAAATGTTCTTGAAGTCGAACACCTAAATAATCAATCGAGTTGGAGACATTTATGTATTCCCATTACCCAATAGTGAGGGAAACTACTATTTCTTCCTACAATCCACAAGGTACTACAAAAAATATATACCTCACTCCTAGAACAAGAAGAGTTTATTTTGATGGGAAGAGACCCATTGGAAGGGATGCATTAAGGAATCCCCGATCATTCAACATGAGGAGAAGCATAACATTGTTTTGATTAGGAAATCATCATTGAGTGCATTATGAAACATACTGAAACTGACTAATGGATGACACAAGAGGTCAAGGAAACTATGGAATGACCAAAACATGGTGTATCCTTGAAAAGTGATCATGACACAAAGGTGACTTCAGAAGATTTTGACATAAGGGAACAATGATGTAAATGTGGAATGTAGGAGACATTGATAGATTCTCCATATGATTGGAAGAGTAACCAACCAAATGAGTTGTAAAATGTGCGATCAAGGTTCAAATACTAAGGTCAAATTCTAGAATTAAACTACTGATAGACTTTCAAATTAGTGCTTTTCTCAAGGACAACTTTGACAAGATGCCACTAGATAGAAATTGTATATCTTTCCCTTCTCTTTCCACTTTTTGTTTTAAATACCATCATCATTTTTTAACAAGTTTGACAAATACATAGGAGTATGCTTGATAAGGTATTCTTTGTATATGTTTAGTGAGTATGAAAAGGTAAACTTGAATCCTTATTCATTGTTTAATAATCTAGAAGAAAATATAGAAGAATGCTCAATAAGGTACTATCCCGTGGTTTTTTTTTCAATCCTGTGGTAGTTAATGATCGCTAGTGTTTTCTGTTTCAGGGAGTCGAAAAAACTTAAAGATGACTCCATGATTGTTATTTTTCATAAATTTAGTCTCCTACATGTGAGAAAACATAAAACAATATGAGGGAGAAGCCATGTAGCCGAGGTTGACTAGAGTATTCATTTTTTGTAGCTAGTCCATTATATCTACAAAGTGATAAACTTATATAAGAGGTGCATTCTTCGAAATAATTTAATGAGCATGAAAGATAAAAATCTAGATTGGCAATTTTTTCATGTTTAGGGAGTCGAAAAATATCGCAAAGGAGATTCCATATAAACGAGATCATGTTTGGGGTTGTCTAGAAGGACGAGAAAGAATATATGTGGTTTCTTCTCTATGTCATGAAAACACTACTAAGGCTCCTGAGCCTACCAAAAATATAGCATGGGAACCAAAATAATTATACCTATGGTGACGCATGTGAGGTAGGTTCTAATTCATGAAAGATTAATTACTTGACTTTAGAAAAGACTGCTAATGCCATAGTCTCTGAACTATGATCTTACAAATTAAGAGGGGGAAAACATGTACATGAATGATGCATAAATAGGGATAACCTATCCTATATTCCAAAGGTTAAGAGGAAACATCACATAAGACCACGATTGGGAAAAATAATCCCTTAGTTTGATTTATCCAATAAAAAGGGTCATCTACTAACACAAAGTATTAGTGTTAGCCCTAAAATATAAAGAAAGCCCAAAACTATAGAAAAGTGGGTAAAAATTAAAATTAAGTATATATTAATGAAAGAAAATAAACAAATTTTATTTGGTTTGGTTTTTACCCTCTTTGTTACCAAAATCATCCTAAATTACAAGTGTTCTTGTCATCAAATCACTTTTTGTATCCTCGAGGTAGGATCTACATCTCATAACTTGCATTTTCGTTGGATAATTTCATAATTTTGACTTCAATTTGACCGTGTTATCTCACTCTAAAACATTCTTACCCTAATCATTCTTACCGTAATCAAGAAAATCCCTAATACATAGTAATGTGCCAATTATTTAATCGCCATAGTTAAAAATATTGTGAGTGATTTACAACATAAGTTTAGAAAAATTTATGTTTTGACTAATCCAATGGAAATGGAAATTTTTAACAGATGGCCATTATATAAACAAAACAAGAATATGAAGAAATGGACCATGATGTGTGTGGAGGTCCATTGACTTTAGAAAATTGTGGCTTGTTGAAAATTTTCTAATTGTCCAACATGGGCGCTCAAAGGATCCTCTTTCAAAATATTATCCATTACTAGGATCATGAGAAAGGTTACTTCATTATTGGGGTGAAAAATGAAGGCTCAAAGGATCCTCTTTCAAAATCTTATCCACTACTAGGATCATGAGAAAGGTTACTTCATTATTGGGGTGAAGTGCTTGAGATAAAAAAAAAATTATGGAAATTTATCTTATGATTGGGGTTAAATCATCAACATATTAGGTTATTTAAATTTTACAAATAAAGGATTGGTTGAAAAAAAAATTGACTTTAAATTACAATCAAAGATCAATTAAATATACTTTAAGAGTTAAAATGGAAGTAAACTTATGCACATAGTTTATGAAGGTTGGTCCTAGCTTTCTTTAATCCTGAGATATGCTTCAAAGATTCAACCCAAAGATCCAAAAAACAACCATAATACCCTCCCGAAACATACTAGCTACAAAATAACATTGAAATTCAAAATTAAACATATATAATAAAAAATTTATTAACTGAATGAACAAAAACAAACAATCAAAATGTGAGACAAAAAATTGGGAAGGGAAAGATCTCCAATTTATATTAAAAAGCAGTAAGTAGTACAAGGCATAGAATATTCACTTAGAAACCTTGTCAAAACTAGATACCAAGGTCTCTCTTACTTAAGCTCTCCACAACTCCTACCAAAATATCCATATGTATACAAGATTGACACTATTTTAGGGAAATAATCTTAGCATATAGATATAGGGAATCAAAGGATAATCAACAATGGGCATGTGGATGGGAATAACTCATGGAAAAATCCTCCGAACATATTTTTTCGATCTAGAAAAAATCCCCCAAATGGCCTAATTGTGCTCTTCTTATACTTGGGAAGATAGTTTCCATTGGATAAGTGGGAAGTTATGGGAACTTCCCTAACTTATCCTTATCGAATTTTATTTATTTTTTCATATTTTTGGGAGGAAATCACTTTCAAATCAACAATATAAGGCATCTAAATCACAAAAATCTAAGTTTCAATAGACGATTACATATTTTTAATGAAATCACCGGCAATATTCAAGAAATAAGCGATTAAGTTTCATAGTGTATAGTGTTCAGAAGTGAGTTTGTTCTTTTACAACTTTTAGGGAAAAATGGGAAATGGATGAGGAAAAATATCAATGATTAAGGCCATATAAATTGAATCCTAATCAAGTCTCCTCCATTAATACGTGTCTTTTTATGCGAGGAATAGTCGACATTTTAAAGTTTTTTTCTTTTGGACTATCGTCACAGATGGAGAAGTGTCGATTTGGACTATAGAATATGCCCCTTAATGTATGAGATTAGCAAGGGACATGGTGGGTGAAATACATTATAATAATAAATGGGATAGGATGTGGAAAACATAGCAATATAATCTAGAATATCTAGATTTAACAAAGGACCCGAAACATAGAACTTATGTTAGAGAATCTTATCCTTCGTATAGAGGTCCATGTTCAACATGAGAGAACATGACCTCCAGAAAGATATAAGTACGATCAATTACATACACATAACTAATGTAATTATCATGACCAAGAAAATAAAAAGTGGATCCATGTGATTTATAGATGGGTCATGGCCATAAGTGAACACAGTGGATCCATGCCCAATAACTAATAATAGCGACAAGAATACAAGGTGGATCTATGTCAAACTAATGATCATAAACTCGAATGAACAAAGGGATCGATGTCTCTTCAATGATTAGGAGAAAAATATAATAGTTGATTAATGGTTTCCCCAATGGTACTGGTATCATATGAGGTGTGCTATGGTCTTGCGCAAATTGAGTAATACGAAAAATATAAGGATGTTAATATTGGTGGAAGGTTTTCCACCCAAACCACATAAAGGTAGGAATCCTACCCATGTGAATATATGAACTAATCTCAAACATGGGAGATATTGTTTGATTACTCATCATTGATGTAAATTGTTAAAAAATGCAATGGAACCCACCGATAATGAAAATGGGTCATAAGGTACCTAGTACATTCTAACATGTGTGAAAAGATTCTCTTGAATTTGAACACATAAAGAATCCATATAGTAGCAGGCATTGATGTATTACCACTATGCAATAGTGAGAGAAACTGCCACTAGTTCCTGCTGAAACTATAGAACTCATTCCCAAAGTAAGATGAGTTCAATTTGATGGGAGGAGACCCATTGGATGGAGGAATTAAGTCATCCTCCATCATCCAACATGATCAGAAGTCCAGGACCGATTTATTAGTGACTGTTCATTGAGAACATGATGAAACATACTAACAAAAGGTAATGGATGGCATAAGATATTAAGGGAAATACAGAATGGTCAACAAAGGTTGTATCCTTGAGCAATGATCACAACAAAAAAGTGACTTTGGAATCTTTAAAGACAAGTGAACAAAAATGTAAATCTGCAATGTATGAAAGACTTATAACTTATCCATATGATTGTAATGGTATCCAATTGGAGGAGTTGTAAACGGTACAGTCAAGGTTCAAATCTCGAGTTCAAATTATAGAACCCAACTATTGATATACTTTAAAACTGATGCTTTTCTCAAGGATAACTTTGACTCGATGCCACAAGTAAACAAAAATTATAGATCTTTCCCTTTGCTTTTCTCTTTTTGTTGTAAATACCATCGTCATCTTTTAATGATATTAACAAAGATATAGGAGTATGATTTATAAGGTCTTCTTCATATAATTTTAGTGAGTCTAAAAAAAGAAGCTTGAGTCCTTCTTCATTATTTAACGAGATCGAAGAAAATATAGAAGAACGCTCGATAAGGTACTATCCCATGGATTTTTTTTGTGTAGCCCATGGTAGTTAATGCTCACCAATTTTTTTCAGTTTTAGGGGGTCTAAGAAACTTAAAGAAGACTACATCATTGTTCTTTTTGGTAAATTTAGTCTCCTACGTCGAAAAAGCATAAAAAAACATGACAGAGAACTCTTCTAGCCAAGGTTGACTAGAATATTCCCTTTTCCTAACTAGTCCATTTGCCCCCAAAAAAGAGGTAAACTTATAATGGAGAAACATTATTCCATATCATTTAACGAGAATGAAAGATAACAATCTATCTCAGTAATCTTTGCGTATTTACGGAGACATAATAGATATTAAAGGATGCTTTGTATAAACAGGATCCTGTGGGTGGTGTCCAGAAGGATGAGAAAGAACGATATGCAGTTTCTTCTCAATGTAATGATAAAACTACTAAGGCTCCCTAACCGAAAAAAAATGTAGCATGGGAACCAAAATGGAAATAAAGGTGCTAACTAGGGTGACCCACATGAGGTAAGTTCGAATTCATGTAATAACAATGACTTGAATTTAGAAAAAGAAGGCTAATGTCGTAGTCTATGAACCATGGTCTTACAACTTAAGAGTAGAAAAAAGGGTAGATACATTATGCATAAATAGGGAAAACCTATCCTAGATTCCAAATGTTAAAATAAAACTTCGCATAATACCACAATTGTAAAATATAATCCCTTGGTTTGAGTTATCCTATAAAAAAGGGTCAAGTACTGACACACAATATTAGTGTTAGGTCTAAAATATAAAAAAATAAGGTTGAGAACTATACAAAAGTGGGAAAAAATTAAAATTAAGAATATATTAATGAAACAAAATAAATAAATATCCTTTCATTTGGTTTTCACCCTGTTTGTGGCCAAACGAGCCCTAAATTTCAAGCAGTGGATTCAATGTTTTTTTGTCATCAAATCAATTTTCACAGCCTCTAGGTATGATCTACATCTTATAATTTGAAATTGGTTAATTTCATAATTTTGAACTCAATTTGACTGTGTTATATTAATCTAAATAATTCCTAATGTAATAATTTGCAATGTATTGTCGAGTAGGGATTTAAAAAAAAATGTTATTGTAGAATAATTTTCCAATGATTTAATCACGACTATTATGAATATTGTGAGTGATTTACAATGTAAGGTTAGAAAACTTTGTGTTTTAAATAATCTGATGGGATTTTTTTAGGAATGGTCATTGTCTGGATGGAATGAAAACATGAGGAAATAGATGGTGATGTGTTTGGGGATCCATTGACCCTAAACACGATGTGTGATTGTGGTTAGTTGAAATTTTATCAAGTGTCCCACTTGAAGGTTCAAAAGAGCCTCTTGCAAACTCTTATCGATTATTGGGGTCGTAATAAGGATGCCCTCATCATTGAGGGTGAAGTGGGGAGATAATAGCTAAAGCCTCAAAGTTCAAGGGTTTGTCTTATCGGTGCAAGAATATATCAACACTTACTATGTGGTAGGGACATATAAAGTAGGTAATCCACAATAATGTTATCCAAGATTTAGACTAAATGCAGTGGTCACCATGATCACTATGGTGGTCGAATTAGAGTCAATGCATTTAGAATCAAGGAGATTTATGCAAGTTGGGGTAGAGTGTCTTACACAGACACTATTCGACGGAGTTCTTGTATGTTGGCTAATCTCAAAATCCAACTTACAGACTGCAAGATATAGAAACTCACGAAATTTAAGTACATGATAAAGTTAGTATTGTTCTTCTTTGAGTAGGTTCTAATGATGAGTCCAGAGGATTCTCTGCAACCCACATATATGAGATAGACTTTGATTATTTGATGTACATATATACTCTATTGACTAAGAGGAGGGTGTTAATGTTTGAAACAAATTGAATATCATTGAACTTTGAAACTTTTATCAATGCAAAAATGCTAAACACTGAATCAATGAACCATGAAAACATTCAACCACATAAATCATTCATCTACAACAAAAGAGAGAGAGGATGAAAAACGCTATCAATTCTCTAGATTATATTAGATATATTGGATAGAATGACTTTCACAACATAAGCAGATTGCATGATAAGAGATAACACATAGCAATAGGGAACATAGATCAACTAAATAAATTGTACGGAACTTGACATGTTCCCAACACAATAATAACAAGTCAAAACAACCTCCATGAAAATATTAGCAAATTTGTGTGATGAGAATGTTGGGTAATGATCGTGCAACTAGCGATATTCTAACTCGATAGTGAAATAAATATGCACATATAACAAATGATGCCAAGTGCAATTTTTCTTTAAATAAGAAAAAGGGGTATGCCACTATATGAAATGGGTAAGTTTCACTTCAAATTCCAATGCAATCATTCCTATATGAAAGCTTGAACACTATTTTTACTAAGAAAACCTAATGCAAATAACATTTCCATGCAAATGCATAGTGAAAAAAAAATGCCAATTTTTTTTTTTGTATTTTAATTATGATGATATGAAAATTAAACAAGAAGACTCTATAAACTCCCAGGCCCCACAACAAGTATTAGACGCAAGCCAAAAAAGACACTAAGACCAAGAAATCTAATGCACTAATATCAAAACAAAAAGGAGATAAATGACAAGAACAACTTTAAAATAAAAGCAAAGAAAAACAAGTCTCTCTCTAGTAAAGAAGCAGTAAACAAGCATCACAAGCACCCTAGAAGACTCAACAACATTCACAACCCACTCGAAATCTATCAAACATCAATATATCACTAACAAAGAGGGATATATGTGACTGTTCACAGAAAACCCATGTGTATATGCGACACTAAGTACTACAATTCCTGTGTATATACAACTGTTACCTCTATGACCCGCGTACAAAAAGAGAAAGGTGGAAAAAATGTAGGCTAAGAATAAGATTACTTTAAAGGAATACTAATAGGCTAACACACTCATGAATGTGAGACAAAAAAACAGAGAAGTAGAGATAAAATCAAGCACATCATGCACCCAAACCTCAAGAAAAAGGAAAATCCCAAACAGAGTCGCCAATTCTGTTACATAGAAAAATTCTTATGGTTTGGGGTGGACCACAACAGAAAAAATGAAACCAGAAACCAATCCACTTACAATTTGCTAAAGAAATAAACAATTCTAACATGAAGGGATGAGAAACGTACCTTATTATGGACATTTGTAGTAGATCCCTGTTGAACTTTCAACCACACTTGCACCTACATTTTATTCTCAACAATAACAAAACATACAAGGATTATATATATATATATATATATATATATATATATATATTAAGTGTTAGAACCTACTATAGCGTATATAAATCCAATAGATAATCAAAGCAACTACATCCATGCATAAGAACATTCATAGTCACACATATAATGGAGGAGTAATGGATATTTCTATTAAATATAAACATAGATATAAGTGACAAACTCTATCGACACCTCGTCAAAATTGAGAGACTGAGTCCTCCACCTGGACCTCCACCACTTCAATCCTCCATATCAAGGAAACCTCACAAGACAATGACAAGCTTGGGAAGAGAATCAATGGTTGCTCAAAGGACAAAGGGATGGTTACTCAAATATGCAAGAATGGGGCTCAAATCCACTATAGTTTCTTTTCTCTCACCAATTATCCTCTTCTAATGCATCCAAGTATCTCAACATATAGCCCTTCAATAGGAAGTGAAGGGTCGAGTCAGGGCGTTTCTAGGAATATGGAAGACCAATAGTCAAGTTATTCGTTACTTGATGAATGAAAATTCTAAATATTTTAGTTTTGAGCACATTTTCCAATGTACGGAGGTCATAGTGGAGAAATCTGCATGTACATGCGGTCTGTAAGCTGGTGACCCACGTATACAAATAAATAAGACTTTTTAAAGGCATTTTTTGGAGCATCAAAGTTATATTTGGAAAAGGGGTCCAAATAGTTTGCATAGGGACAAGCAAGGCCATAAAAACATGAGCTACCAAGTTTGGTAAAATCAGCTATAGCAAGTGCCAAGAAATTATGATGATGAAATAAGGTTTCTTGAATATTGGCTTGAAAATCCTCAGTGTTTTGTGGAAGGAGGTATTGCAACTGAACATGAAATAGATATGCATATTTTTTAGAAATAAAAACTCAATGAAGAACCCTCGGATAAATGAATTGAGAAATGATGTGAGGCATTATTATCATCTCTTGATGATGCTATGGAAGAATTCCAATATTCAAATTAATGATGAAATGAAAGAATTTTTTATTATGGTTTATGTCTTATTTGACTCTGATTATGCAAGTACTGAAGCTAAGATTCATAAATATGATTTGAAGCATAGAAGCTGGCATGGACATCAATTTTGAAGAACTTGAGAAAATACAGAGGAGAAAGAAAAAGGTGAAAATGAAGATCAAGAACTTCAGAAAAATTAACCAATATAAAGTATAGAGTAAAAGGAAGAAGTAATGAAGTCATGCAAGGTGCAGAGAACAATTTGTGCTAGTATGCAACAAATTTTGAATTATTTTGTGTAATTGTAATCCTAGCTAATACTGAGACCAATAGGCATAATGATTTCTAAAATTGTGAATGCAATCCCATCGAGGCATTGCTAAAGAATGTTAGTCAAATTCTTAGGTGTTAGTATTCTTTTAAATTATTTAAGTGGTATACATGACTATGGTTTAAATTAAGGGAGACTGTAAGAAGGTGTAAATTTATCCCTCTGATAGAAGTAAACTAGTGCAAGTAACTCTGAAAGAAGTAAGTTTCTTGATGTACATTTGAGTTTCATTCTCTATAGTAACTATAGTTATTGTTCCTTGCATGGATCTTACGCACAAGGGGCATATAAAGTTGGAATAAAGTCATTTTATATCACAATTATTATATTTTCCAAATCTTCATATTGTAAGAATGAGTAATGTATCCCTATGATAGAAGTAAACTAGTACAAGCAACTCTGAAAGAAGTAAGCTTGCCGATGTAGTAGATGTGATGGTTTTAATTAGAGTTAAAGTAGTTCAATTAATGTGGAAAACTTCCAAAACCAATATAGAATTTTTTTATATGTATGAAGTGTAATTTTAGCTCAATAATGAGTGGCAAAGAAGGTTAATAGAAGAAGATAATTATTCTCATTTTATTGGTGTTTATTAGAGTTATAGCCCTAGATGTGTTCTTTTTATTTGACTGATTAACAACCCTAGTCGTGTAAAAAAATTGTTGTCTCAATCCAATAGATACTATAGACCTGGAATGCATGGACGGATGTATCAGTATTTCCCAAGAAAAACGCTCATGGATAGCCAGGTAGGAGGCCATTCTAAGCCTTTGTTTCATAGATGATAAATTAATATTCAAATAAATCACTGGTGTAATCAATTTAAAATAGGATCCTCATAGTTGTAAATGTTTCTTCACAACTTATAAAATATGATTCAAAGAAATCTCTGGTGCAATCAATTCAAAAGAGGCCCCTCATAGTTGTAAAGGTTGTTATGATTTGATTTTTAGACTATTTGTCAACCCATTTTGGATGCTACTTCAGTTCATCGTCATCCTTCTTCTTGAGGAAGCTCCATCCCACTCCATGTCCAACCAATGGGTTGCACAAACGCCTATGCCTGAAAATCCAATTACTACATGAGGGTGCCCGTGATGTGAAGCTATTAGTTAAATATCTTACCCACTACTTGAGAGCTTTACTAATAATCTATTCCATCATTGTACCCTAAAATATTTAAAATGAGTAATAACTGAGAATTTTACTATTGAGTTGCTCCCTCCCTCGGACCCAAAATATTTGAAATGAGTAACAATTATTTGTTGTATTCGCCTTTTCTTGGGTTATTGCTCTCAACTCATTATTCTCTTCTATTGATAACAAATCCCAAACTCATTAACTTAGTTTAGATCAAACCTTCCATATTATAGCTCAATATTTTCCAAAATTCTGTGGCCAATGTCCTAGAATGCATGTTTCTTCAATGGAAGATTTAATAAATCCACCGTTATAGAACTAACCAAGTATCAACAAATAATTTTCAGTTCTTAAATCTAATTTCCAAATACTTACATAACCAAAATATCTTGTTTAAATTAATAAGACTACATGATAATTTACTTCACTTCATACTGCAACCTTGTTGATGATTTAATACCTAAGAATTTCCAAGAGTTTCGATCCCATGATGACAAAAAATTAACTTGTTTTTGTAAAATATATAAGTCATTAGAATAATGGCATGGTAACTTACGTATGAAAACAACATTTACGAACATTCTTTACCAATTATGGTATATTGTGTCTTACAAATTCACACAGAGAGAAGATATGATGCAATAAGAGGAATATGAGTCTCACTTGAGATAATTTACCAGAATTGAAATATTATTGTTATCTTAAAAATTTGTATATATCATGTGCTCCCCTCAGTTTACACCAAAATTATACTCACCGAACTAATCTTGTGATTAGAGCAATTGCACCAAATTATACTCACTGAACTAATCTTGTGATTAGAGCAACTGCACCAAAATTATACTCACTAGTATTCTAGGAGTTAAGCACCCATAAATTATTAATTTTTAAATCAAATTTTACTCTATAAAGAATTATTGTCTTTGTTATTTTTAATATAAATTACAAAATAATGTTTAGAAGTTTTTTAAAAAATCAAATTTTACTTAGAATCTAGTGGTAATGATAGTATTGAAAATGCATACAGTAATGAATTCCCAACAAACCTATCCAAAGCTGAAATCAATGAAATGGAAAGCATAATGGATGTTTCTTTTGAAGCCAATGAAATAAGAAACATAAAGGGAATCCTTGGACATTCCTACAAGTTATCAACTTAGTTCTAATAGATTCCATCCTTAAATGCTTAGAGTTTCACAACTAAATTTGAAGAGATTTAATCGTTAAATGCTTTGAGTCCCAAAAGGATGCCTCTACCATCAACATTGTTTCAATATTTTGCTTCTCATCAAATTAAATAAATTCATGCATTCAAAGAAAAAAGAGGACTTGTTCAATCTTGCATCAAACAAAAGAGAAGAATCATTCAATCGTGTAACTATCTCGTTAGTACGAAGATAGAAATGTAGTTCAATCACATTGTTTAGGGTAACATCAAGGATATAGAGAGAGATGGGGGCGCCTATCCTTTATGGTATAGGGATATATGAGGCGTTGAGAGAGGGAGGGTGTTGTTATAAAGAGTGAGGGGGTGGGGTTTTATATTGAGAGGAGAAACAAAAGAATAACATTAGCCTTAGTGCGTGATATTATTAAGTTGGGATTATTAGCGTGCACATGCTATCAGTGAGAACACATTATTAGCACACCCGTGTTCTTAAATTATTTTTTTCGCACTTTCCTTTTTCCATTTCCATGATTGATGACTTAGTAGGTTTCGTTCTAGGTTCGAATTTCTAAACCTTGTTCCTTGGACTACATTACAGTAAAACACGTCATGTAATGTAACTTCATGTTTTTCAACCTCGAATCTATATATGGTCCACTTGTGTGACTGTTAATGAAATTGCACACCGTTATATAACTCTCTTTCCAGATTCCAGATATCAATAATGTATTCTTTTGCATGCTTTATAACTATTTTAGGTAAGTTAAAAACCCCTTGAAACTTAAGGAACTTTTTACTACAAGGTAATAATAAAATAAAAGGGGTATGTTTTGCTATTATTGATTTTGTTTATTATACATTTGTGTAACACTTTGTACGAACATTCTTTATCAATTGTGGTAGATTGTGTCATACAAATTCACACAAAGAGAAGATATGATGCAATAAGAGGAATATGAGTCTCACTTTAGATAATTGACTAGAATCAAAATATTATCGTTATCTTAAAGATTTGTATATCATGTTCTCCCCTCAGTTTACACCAAAATTATACTCGTTGAAATAATCTTGTGATTAGCGCAATTGCACCAAATTATACGCACTTTACTAATCTTGTGATTAGAGCAATTGCACCAAAATTATCCTCACTAGTATTCTAGGAGTTAAGCACCCATAAATTATTATTTTTTAAATCAAATTTTACTCTATAAAGAATGATCGTCTTTGTTTTTTTTTAATATAAATTACAATATAATGTTGAGAAGTTTTTCAAAAATCAAATTTCACTCAGACTCTAGTGGTAATGATAGTATTGAAAATGCACACAATAATGAATTTGCAACAAACCTATCCAAAGCTGAAGTCAATGAAATGGAAAGCGTAATGGATGTTTCTTTTGAAGCCAATGAAATAAGAAACATAAAGGGAATCCTTGGCCATTCATACAAGTTATCAACTTAGTCCTAATAGATTCCATCCTTAAATCCTTTGAGTTTCACAAGTAAATTTCAAGAGATTTAATCCTTAAATGCTTTGAGTCCCAAAAGAATGCCTCTACCATGCACACTCTTTGAATATTTTGCTTTTCATCAAATTAAATGAATTCCTGCATCCAAAGAAAAGAGAGGGCTTGTTCAATCCTGCATCAAACAAAAGAGAAGAATGGTTCAATCGTGTTGCTATCTTGTTATTACAAAGATAGAAATGCAG
>LPNX011212575.1:0-51343 GCA_001517045.1 Pseudotsuga menziesii
TAAAAATAAATCTTGTTAACGTAAGAGATTGTTGACACATCACAAATACTTTTGGGTTAAAGTTATTATAACTATTTATGGAATGTGATTCAAAGTATATTGTAGATTGAAGTATAAGTAGGTTTAAGCTCTGGCGAACCTGGTTTACTTGGACATGGGGATGTTACGGGGAAACAGTTATTTAAGGTTGTAAAGTGCTAGAAAAAATTCGAATGGTTAGAAAGTTATAGTTGTCGACTAAGGTTTGGAACAATGCATTATGTAAGACAACTATGTACATCTCATTAAAAAAAATTTGCAACAGGCCACCGTAACACGAATTATGGTAGCTTGGATATAGCAGGTTGTTGTGACAGGTAAAATCAGCCACTAACATGATTGACTCATTGCATAGTAATATATATATAAAAAAAAAAACTTTCACCCACTTTTCCTCATATTGCCACTGAGGTATAAGAGGTACGTTACAGATTTGAAGGTGTTCACCGAGATAGGAAAAAGAGTTGGGTCGACTTAAAAAGAACTAAAAGATTTATCCATTAATTAAATCTTATTTATACATTTCTTATTCCTACATATAATGTACCAATTTAACAAATATTTCATAAATCATTTAATGATTAACATGGTTTTACTCATAATTTAATCGAGTCTTAATAAATAAGTCTTTCATTTTAGTGTTTATAATTATCTTTAATGTTTTCCTTAAGATATTTTTTATAGCTACTAAAAAATTGTAAATACTTTATGCACTCCTACTTATTATCTTTAACAAGGTTAATGCGCTTATACATTAACAATATATAGACATAGAAGATATAGATATATCGATAAAAAAGATTTATACATTTTTATTTTTATTTTTATACATAATTAGGTCGATAGGCGTATATATCTTAGAATGTTAGGGTGGATTACCATCTATGTTTTTTCATCTACGCACTGTACTGTCGAGATTGATTCTATGGGCGCCGTCCAAGATTAAACGAGGCCGAGACAAGCGTAATATCCAGATTGATTAATAATATCAAAACAATAAAAAATAGCTTAATTAACATGTGATAAGTACAGTTAGTGATAGTTGTAAAAATTAAAATTAATCTTCAAGTATTTGATTATTAGATACAACTACGAGCTTAACTCCATCGATCATTAGACACAACTATTATATTAACACCAACGATTCTAGAACTATTAGCTTAACTTCAACTCTAACCACAGTTATATTGGATAACTATTAGCTTCACTATTAGATACAACTATTAGCTTTAACTCCAATGATTCTACAACTATTAGCTTAAATTAAACTCTAATCACTTAATGCTTAGTCCAACTGCATTTCGAATCAAGGAGCCTGGCTAGTGTGCACTCATTTAAGAGTCGAAATCCTAATTAAATTGTTCGAGCTCCTAATGAACTCCTCCGAACTCCTAATAAACTCTTGCATATCCTAGGTGAGAATCTAGCTAATATACAGCTGTCCATCAACAGCTCCTTGGTATTGTCATCTCAATTTTGGAATTGGAATCCTCTCTGTGACGTGAAAAGGTCATAAAAGAGAACCCAAACATGACCTAGAACACCTTAGGCACCTAGCATTTTCGATCTCACACTCTAAAGAAAAATCATAAGGTCTACGAAAACTTCCAATGGCCTCTTTGTTGAACTATGCAACGATTTTGCAGTGTTTTGCAATGCTCAACTGGTTTCCTTCTTCACACCGTGACAGGGAGAGATGCAGAGCGATAAGCAGCTCACAGAATCTTCCTGAGTTCAGGCGATCGGTGTGTATGGCACCGAGGGCATTGGAAAAACAACGTTGCTAAGAAAAATATATGATACCCACAAAGCGGTTAGTGACGCTTTTGATGCTGTCAGTTGGGTTACCATTTCTGGATTTCCAATATTGAAGCCGCAGTGTGCCATTGCTTATGAAATCAATTTAGAGCGGGCTGAAACAGATGTTGACAAGCTAATCATGAAACTGTCTGCATATATAAGGGCCAAGAATATTTTCCTGGTATTAGACGACACGTGGATAGCATTCGATGTGTTCTTAGTTTGAAGCAATTGTATCCAGCTTGTAAAAGAAATTGCAACCATCAATTCCCTACTAAGGGATTGGAACTGATCTTAGAGTACGCACCATATAGTCTTCTCTTTCAGGAACGCTCAGATTATGAGGCTCTGATGTGATCTTGGTACTACGGCTAACGTTTTGGAATGAATTTTCATGTGACCAATAATAGATCCCACGCTGTTCTGGGACGTGAAGAGACGTTGTTGGGCGGCCACGGCATCATTTCTTTCATGGCGGAAAACTGAAGGGAGCATTACTTTGCTTTTTGGGAATACAATATCGAATCCCATCCCTGGGTTCTTACTCGTTTAAACCATTTTACAGGTCGCGCATGAGAAAGATTCAATCAACATAAACGACATCATAGACATAAAATTTATATGACGATGCATCTTGATATTGACTCAACCGAAAAACCTCTATTATAACGAACCCACTTGAGGCGTTTGAGGATATGTGCGTTTGCGTCAATGCCTCTGCCTGGTAATCGAATAAATAGATCAAACAGTCCTAACAGAATAGAACTTGTTGAGATATTAGAAGATTAGTAAAATTCCAAGTATTATTTTGAATGTGGACTATCGGTAACTTAAGCAATCTGAGCTCTGCAAAGGAACTAGAAACCCTGTTATCGTTAATGGCCATGCGTTTCCGCCTATTGAAGTACTTTGCATGGATGGAAAGATCATAATTTCGACGTGCATTGCCGCGCAAGTCCAACCTACCTCTCCATTATTTTCTTTAGACTCGGTGTCTATTTTTCTCCTTGTTGCATATAGTGCATTATTTGATGCATGTCTTCGCTTGGCCTAATGGAATCCACATACTAAAAGGAACATTTCAGTGTCTTGCGATTCCTGGTCTTATGGCTATTGACAACTGTCAAATATATGTTTTTTATGTTTGAATTTGATACTTGAAGCCAACAACTTCTTTGGAAATCCATTACTCTCACAGGATATTTTGAATTTATATTGTAAAGTTTTTGTCATTTGGAGTACCTCTCATGTTTTCGAAAATGAAATTTTTCGCAGTCAATCCACAAAAAAATGGAAGAAAGGTGAGTGTGGAGAAGATACAACTCATCTAGGGTAAGGGAAAATGACATCGTTAATATTCAAAACAGTAGTTGGGGTGATGCCACACGGAGCCTCTCTGAGGTTTCCTCTATTCCATAGAATTTACATGGAAGCTATCCCAACGCGGTTCAAGTTCAACCTCTTGGTATTTCTTTTTAAAATCTTATGAACTATTTCATGTGTGAATGAAAGAAATAATCAAAGTGATTTATAATGTGGGCATAAATCCATAAAAATTCATGGACTGTACCACCTGTATTGTCTTTTTTCTTTTCAAAATATGTATGTTCATTTTCAAACTATCAATATATATGTCATGAGGGTTATTTTCACATATAAATACTAGTATATATGTCTAATAAATTCAATTCTTAAACGGAACACTTAAAAAATTTAAAATTTAGTTACTTCGATCTAAACAATCTTTTCAGTTGAATCAAAATACATAATCCCTTATTTTTAGATTTAATATTATTTTACTTGAACTCAAATCCCATAAAGAGTTTGTAAAAGCTGTTTTGTTTTAGTTAAAAAAATGTGTTTTGGGGGTTTTAATTTATATCATATATGCCATGTAGAACTTACAGAGAAGTATATAACTAAT
This sequence comes from Pseudotsuga menziesii, assembly GCA_001517045.1. Classification (NCBI taxonomy): domain Eukaryota; kingdom Viridiplantae; phylum Streptophyta; class Pinopsida; order Pinales; family Pinaceae; genus Pseudotsuga; species Pseudotsuga menziesii. The sequence continues at coordinate 3,764 of LPNX011212575.1, forward strand.
TGGTTTTCTTTGTTGCCAACGAGGTTGTATTCCTCACTTTGTTTTTCACCTTATTTTAGATATCACATTCATAAAGCATTGGGTAGGACGGAGAAAAAGGATCGGTTATAATGTGCAATTATTGAACGGGTTGCATATGTATGAATACTAGTTACCCCGATAGGCGTATATATCTTAGAATTTTGGGGTGGACTACCATCTATGTGTTTTCATCTACGGACAGAATGAGACAAGTGTACTTTCCACATTGATTCTACGGGCGTCGTCCAAAATGAAACGAGAATAAGAAAAGTGTACTCTCCTAATCGATTCTACAGGCGGCTTCCAAAAAATTAATAATTAATAGTTTCAAAAAAATAAAAAATTTGCTTAATTATCACGCGATAAATACACTTAGTGTTAGTCGTAAAAGTTAAAATTAATCTTCGACTATTCAATTATTAGATACATCGACGAGCTTAAATCCATCGATTATTAGATACAACTAAATTGGCTTAACTCCAATGATTCTAGAACTATTAGCTTAACTTCAACTCTAATCACACATATATTGGATAACTATTAGCTTAAATATTAGATACAGCTAATATATTAACCCCAATGATTCTACAACTATTAGCTTAACTTCAACTCTAATCACTTAAAGGCTTAGTCCAACTACATTTGGCATCTAGGAGTCTAGCTAATGTGCACTCATGTAAGAGTCGAACTATTAATAAAATCACTCAAACTCCTAATAAATTCCTCCAAACTCCTAATAAACTCGTGCATCTCATAGTTGGGCATCTAGCTATTTACATCGATAGTTATGCCGACAGGCGCATATATTTTATAATTTTGGGGTGGACCACCATGTATGCCTTTTTCATCTACGAACGAGATTGATTCTATCGTCCATATTGATTCTATGGGCGTCGTCGAAATTCATAATTAAAAATTTCAAAAAAATAAAAAAGTAGCCTAGTTAACGTAACTACAGTTCGCAATAGTTGGAAAAACCAAACTTTAGCTTCGACTATTTGATTATTAGATACAAATAATATTAGATTATTAGATACAACTATTAGCTTAAATCCATCGGTGATACAAATATTAGCTTAACTTCAAGTTGAGTCATTCATGAGTTTTAATTTAATTGCAATTGCCCACATATTAACTTTTAAATTAACTATTAAATACAACTATTGGCTTAATTCCAATGGTTGTACAAATATTGGCTCAACTTCAACTATTATCAGGGTTATGTTGGATAAAGATTAGATTAACTAATAGTTGTAAGTTCAACTCGAATCCCGATTTTATTATTGGATAACTATTAGATTATTCGAATAGTGATACACCTATTAAATTAAAATTAGATGAACACCATCTCTTTGCATTAGAAATCCACCTTCATTGGAGTGGAACCAGCAATGAGTTAGGTAATGTGCAACTCATGTGGCCGTTGAAATCCATCCAGAAGCTGGGGTCGAGTTAATGTCCATAAGGCTTAGTCTAACTCCATTTAGAGGCTAAAAAATGAGTGACATTGGAGTATTGATATTAACAACAATAGATTTAAGTTAAATATTAAGTTAACTATTAGATACAACTATTAACTTAACTCCAATGACGATAAACCTATTTAGCCTTGAAACTATGAATTTAATAACCATAAATTAAGTGGTTGTTATATTAGGTTAACTATTAGATACAAGTACTTATAACACATTCTTTAGGAAAAAAGCATTATCAATGTGTCAAATATATACCTTGAGCTTGTTTCGAACATATTAACCTTAGTAATATGATTCGTTACTACTACATTAATAACAAACTTTTTGTGCATCATTTTATGATTAATATTGTTGTAGTCATAATTTAAGTGTTAACCAATAGTACTTTCCTATTTTAGTGTTTATATTTATCTTTAATATTTTTCTTAAAATATTTTTTATAATTGTATTATAATAGTCTAAATACTTTATTTATTGGCACCTATCGACTCTTCCCATGACAACCTTAATGTGATTATTGATATATACTTGCAGGTTCGCAGCTGGATGCGTTCTTGATGCAATGAATGAACATCTCACTCTTTTTCGCAGTACAGATTGAACAAATATTGAAAAATTCTAGGTTTATGTTTTCAATGATTCATTGAAAAGACACGGCATTTCTATACGATTTGCAAATTCAAGCTGGCGAATTTTAATGAAAACCAATTAAACGAGGCTCGACATACAAGTTGAAAGGCATAAGAAGTTCTCTGTAGCAGTATAATTCGAGCAAAATATCAATTTTTCTAATCATAACACGTCGATGACTGACTCTTCCACCATTTGTGACTCTATTGTCCTCCTTTTCGTCCAGCTGCCAAACCACCGGCAGCTCTGTTGCTTACAACATCACTTGTTCCATTTCCTCGACCATCATTGCGATAGTCTCTTTTCTCCTCGATATATGCTCGATTACCATTAATTATAATAGGGGATGTGTCAACAGCAGTTTTGGATAAAGCTGCTTCTTCAAATTCCACAAAAGCAAAGTTGCATCCATTATCTTTCCTCCTTCCCACTCATACACTGGTAGGCTTAATGGCCCCAAACTTCTTCATCTCTTCGACAACTTCGGGGTCGATAGTATGAAGGGGCAAGTTGTTGACATAAACGGAGCGCTTATTTTTTTTTGCTCTGATCTTATTCATGATGGTTTTGTCTTGTCTCTCCTTGATAACTACTTCACACCCGCCTATTATAATAGGGGATGCCTTAACTACATTTTGGACTGAAGCGGATTCTTGAAATTTAACAAAAGCAAAACAGAATTCATCTCCTTGCTTCCTCATAACTTGAACACGAGAAGGTTTTACTTCCCCAAACTTCTTCACCTCTTTCTCAACTTGAGAAGGAGTAATATTCGCAGGCAACTTGCCCATAAAACTATTGCAGCTACTTCCTTCTGCATTGCGATTTGGTGGAGCAGAAATGGAAGCAGTTAATGGATGATGAGAGGAATTGGGTAAAGCACTTGTCCTTACAGGAGGTGGTTTGTTGATTGCAACGGCGGGTTGCTTTTTTAAGAGTTGTAGCATAGGACATTTTGGGTGCTTTTTGTTAGTTTTGTACCTAGGAATTTGTTCCCTACGTGACTTTTTGCCTAAGTCACTTAGAAAAGGGAAAAAGGTGACCCTCACATTAAAATCCACTTAATGAGACTTTATAAAGTTAAAGTCACTTTTTGATTTAAGTGATTTAAATAAATGTGATTTTTACTCTCATTAAATCTTAGCCATTGGATTGGATCTTTCTCCACCGTTGGATTAGATTCCTAGTTAGGGTTTAGACAAAAAGGGTTGAGGGAGGCAAAACACTTCACTTTTTCATTTTTGGAGAAGGAGAGATTGAGCTAAGAGAGAAGGAGGTCGAGCTAGGGCATTGGCACGATTCCCACGAAGAGATACTGCACAGAAATCAAGGGTGTACAGACTGCATTTAATGCTGCATAGAAATCGAGGTGTACGGACTGCACAGAAATCGAGGTGTACGGACTACACCGAAATCGAGGTGTACAGATTTTGGCACAGTTTTCAAGGAATATTTTTGGCACAAAAATCGAGGTAAACTCGACACAGTTTTCGAGATAAAACAAGGCACAGAAATCGAGGCCGTACAGTTGTATAGACTGCTGTTATTTTTCTGCACAGTTTTCAAGGCTTTGCTGGGCATGTTTTTCAAGATTTTGAGATGAAATCTTGGTTGGAGATAAGTTGAATTTTCACTATATTTCTGTTCTGATATTTTGCTGAAGATAATAAAATCTCTCTCTCTCTCTCTAACTGGTTTTCCCCGTGGAGGTTTTTCCACGGCTTGATTTTGGCCAAAAATCTCTGAGTCTATCATTTTATGGTGTGATTGTTAAATGTGTTTTTTCAGCCTGTTAGTGTATTTTACTGTGTGTTTAATTGTTCAGTAAAATTTCATAAGTAACCTACAGCTAATGCAAAACCGGTTGTATGTGAAAATCACAAAATGTTGACATAAACCGACAAATAGTAAAACGCAGAATTTCTTCATGGTATCAAAACTTGGGGGCGGAAAATAGTGATAGTTTGCAGACACACAGAAATTTTCAGATCTCGAAAATTTTTAGTATTTTACCTTCTGTCAATGAGCAGCACTTTGTTGGGATGGTGTAAAGATGGCTATAGGTCTTAGACTGGAGGGTAGGCTGGATGGGACAGGAAATTTTGTGCCGTGGAAGGCCAGAATTTTACTGATACTAGAGGAGAATGAGTTATGGCCGGATATAGTTAGGAACACTACAGCTAACCCGGTTGTCATTCCCGCATCAGCAGATGCAGCAGCTCTATCAGCTTTCAACAAGAAGGACTGTAAAGCTAGGAGGATCATTCTAGATGCAGTTAAAGACCACATAATCCCTCAAATTTCAGGCAAGACTAGGGCACACTTAATGTGGTCAGCCTTGGTCAGTTTGTATGAGAGTTCCAATGAGAACAGGAAGATGGTTCTCAAAGAGAAACTCAAAAGTATAAAGATGAATGGGGGTGAGGGAGTCACAGCATATCTTACCAGGATTTCTACAGTTCGGGATGAACTTGTAGCGGTTGGGGAGGTGGTATCCGCTACAGAGCTAGTACGCACAGCAGTGAATGGGGCTTCAAAGCCCTGGGGTGCATTTCTGCAAGCCATAGTGGGCAGAGAGAACCTACCTACCTGTAAGATCCCCCTTCCCACCTTGAAGAGCCGAGAGCGACTACGACTCATAAGAATAGAAATTAACCATAACTGCATCTTAGAGGAATGGGAAAACCCTCATCCCAGTGAGGTTACTCCCACTACAAGTTAGTAAAGGAATCTTGAGACATTCTAACTTTGAGTTATGTATTATTGGTACAGCACGTAATGATACCTACAACCATGGACATCGCATGGTGAAATAAAATTCCATACATATATCTCTATAAATTATATGTAAGACATTACATATAAAATAATGAGGAATACTATGAATATATATATATATATATATATATATATATATATATATATATATATAGCTACATACAATCATGGAAAGTCATATGGTGAAGCAAACCTCATTTATAAAGTAGTGGAACCTATATACATGATTGATGGAGAATTGTATATATATATATATATATATAGCTACATACAATCATGGAAAGTCATATGGTGAAGCAAACCTCATTTATAAAGTAGTGGAACCTATATACATGATTGATGGAGAATTGTATATATATATATATATATATAGCTACATACAATCATGGAAAGTCATATGGTGAAGCAAACCTCATTTATAAAGTAGTGGAACCTATATACATGATTGATGGAGAATTGTATATATATATATATATATATAGCTACATACAATCATGGAAAGTCATATGGTGAAGCAAACCTCATTTATAAAGTAGTGGAACCTATATACATGATTGATGGAGAATTGTATATATATATATATATATATAGCTACATACAATCATGGAAAGTCATATGGTGAAGCAAACCTCATTTATAAAGTAGTGGAACCTATATACATGATTGATGGAGAATTGTATATATATATATATATATATATATATATATACATACATGCTGAGGACATATATTTGTGATGTATAATTAAGCAAACCCCATGCGCATATATATATTATATACATCAAGGCGGCACTTATGATGAAACTAATTCCCTCCTATATAAGGGTATTAGTGGAAGTTATAGGAAAGGGAATCCTATATATAGAGATATAATACTTTAAGACTTTGGGATACAGACTATTTGATGGTATAGGTTATATAAAGCATATAACTGCTTAATTGTGGCATCACATAAAACTAAAATTATATTTAGGTATGCATCAATATATATATATATATATATATATATATATATATATAAAAGAAGCAGAGGATGACACTTAAGTCGACCTGGATTGATGGAGAATGAATTACATTAAGGAATAATTAAGAATTGTTTGGATTGGACTATACAGTGGGAATTATTTCCGATTATGAGAATTTAATGCCGTTTGTCTTAATGGCTGTTAAAATATTTAAAACGGTTTCCCCTTTGATTTTGGCATTAGGGATCGCAATTCTGAAATGCACTAATTTTCGAGTAATGGCAGGGAGTGCTCTTTTAAATTGTATAAATGCAAGCCGAGAATCCAGCCCCAATTTAATGGCTGCCCATGCCTTTTAAAGAAATTGTTAAAGCATGCGTCTCCTCTTCAGTAGGCTCCGTTGGTTAGCAGCCTATGCAATTTAATTATTGCATGATATACTGGTGTTTTTGCCTTAAATGAAACCTGAAATCGTGACTACCGTGGCATCAATTAACCTTGGCATGCCACCCTTTCAGCACTTTTAGTGGAAATGGAAGAGGACCGTTTCTTTTGTTGACTGCGTCCTCCATTTTAAAAAAGCCGGAAATCAACATCGAAGGGGGGGAGGAAAGCTAGCTGCGTACTGGAAGGGGCGCGACTTGAAGGAGAAGAAGCTGGGATGGGACGCCTCCTGGAGAATCAAGGCATTCACGTTATGAAGATATGTATATTCGTCTCAAAATTGACAGATACATATAGATATACGTGGCTGTAGATGAATATTGATACTTTTATATTTATGACTGTGGGTGATTTAGGTTATCGCCGTACATAATCTTCTTCTCAAAAATTGATGCATGTCTGTACTTAGTGCCATCCCTTGAACAAACTCGCCTAGGGTTGTGTTTTGTTGTTATATGCATGATTGGGTAAGCTCGGCACATTCTGGAAAAATTATATTGGGCTTGGCCCTGTATTAATGTATGAGTTTAAATTAAAGGCTAACCCGGGATAAAAACCAAATGGGCTCGGCCTCCGAAAAAGAACACTGCCCTAACGGATGGCCCCAATTTCTAGTTTTGTTCTTAAGAAAGAAAAAAAAAACAGTCCAAATGCCCAGAAAAACGTGGTGGGAAATCTGCTGTGAAAACCAACCTCGTTGGTCAGGAATCGCGTGGAAACCTTCCCCTATGACTGCCATCCGTTGACACGTGCTCAGTGTTATTTTCGATGGCCCTCCTTTGGAAAAAACTGGATGACTTACTGTGAATTCTTGTGTGACAGGAAACGTAACTGTCTTCTAGATTACACTCGTCAACCTTTTGCTGTTCTGTTCGTACTGAATGCCTTAATATGAATGCGCCAATTGTTATTCAACCAAGCACACGCGCCGTTCAGACCTGTCGATTACAGTTACAAGCCTGCTGATACTGGACAACTTTTCATTGAAAAATATAGACTGGATTTGCAGGAGCCGAGGCTGCCAGCATCTTGTCCCTGGACTCGTAGGGCTATCAAAATTGTGTTTCGATGCCATATCGTTTGTTGTGTCAAACACGATGGGTGATTTTATCCCTGTATTGCCCTCTGGAAAATGGGTTGTTTAACGAAGACCACGCTGCCTTCATACTAGCACCTTAGAGATATGCGACTGTCTTCATAAAGACTGTGTTGCCTTCATAATTCTACCCTTTGAGAAAATGCTGGGTTTTAACTTAAACTGCCTTTGCCTTTGACAAGTTGAACTTAGTTTAGACAAGAAAACTCATGAATCAGCCTATCTGGCTTTCTTTGCCAAACGATGGTCTCTGGAAAGAGATTCTGTATAGCAGTAATAGATAAGAATCCTGTTTGTTATCCCATGTACACTGAGGTTTGTTCTCCCTGTCGGTTGGCCGATTCTTGTAGCGATTAGTAATTTTGGGGGTTAGTCTGCTAAGATAGACCCAGAGAAAATCGCTGGTAGTGTTTAGCGTTTTCAGGAAACGCTGATAGGGTATAGATTTGATAATTGTTTTTGTTCTAGATAAAGGAAACGTTGCTAGGGTTGCGACTTCCTTACTGTTACAGATGGGATAATTTTGCCAGCGTACAACTTGATTTTTCTACTATGAATATGGATAGGAAACATTTGAATTCTTTGATAGGAATTAAGGTTTAATTGCGGAATAAATCATAAAGGATAATGGTAGGATGTGACTCCTTATAAACTGAATGTGTTTAAAGAAATGCTTGAGTTGGCACTCGCCTGAGAGATAGCATATTCTTAAGGCTGAATCCTTGACTGGAGATTTTATATATATATATATATATATATATATGTGTGTGTGTGTGTGTGTGTGTGTATGAATATATTAATCCTTGTGCCTACTCTTATATGGGAATGTGAGATAAAAATTGTAGGACTCATTACTCTGTGCCTACAGGAATGGATGCATGAAAATTTAATAATCTATAATGACCACAAATGTTGTGCCTTACATGGTAAAGAGACAAATTGTAGTACTACTGCTGGGATGGTGCATTGTACATTGTTAGGATTTTTATCAGTCAGTATGAAATGTTGGTTACAGCCAAGTTCCTCATGTGTCTAAGGAACTGTCATAAAGAAAGGCAAACTTTTCAGTTGCAAGTGTCTCTCTGCGAAGAGATTTGAGGCCAGGGAAAACGGCTATGAATGCGGCTGTACCATGACAATGTAATTACTCTCTAATAAACCATAAAAGAAAACAAATTGGTGGACGTAGCCTCGTGGACGAGGTGAACCACGTGAAATGTTGTCTTGTCTTTGTTGTCTTGTCTTTGGATTACCTTGGTTACCTTAGATATCGTTTTATGTTTTAGTGAATACTCAATGCTTAACAATGTTTAATGCTGGGTGCACTGGTTATGAATTTCCTTTTGGAAAATAAACAAATGGCGTGTAAGATTTTCTTTGATTTCGGGTATTTTTCCAATTATGTGATTTTTATACTCAAGAGTTAATATGATGTGTTGTGGATAGTGTACCATGAAGAATGTTAATTCCCATATTACCAAATTGCACTAAGATATACAAGGTTTCTGATTACTCTAAAGGAAATTCTTAAATGATTGCTTTTTTTTCATACACATGGTTATGACATATTGGATATAAAATCTCTGGTAAAGTTGTTGTTAGCAGGTCGGCCCTCTTATAGAAAATAAAAATGAAAAGTTCTCCCCTTTTTCCGCACTTATTAGCAACAAGGGGCTAAGAGGGACATTACACTACCTGGGAGAGACTTTGGGATGACTTTGTGCAGGAGGAGACTAGGAGAGGTCTTGTATAGGGAAGTACATCTCACAGTGGGGTTGATGACGAGAATGTGGCTTTGGCAGCTAAGGGCAAGAAGAAGAAGAAGGGTCCCAAGAAGGGTGAGGCCAAGTAGCAGCAGCAGCAGAGTGGGCAGAAGAAAGACTTGAGTAAAATCAAGTGTTATGCATGTCAGGCGTTTGGGCACTATGCTTCACAGTGTCTAAGCAAGAAGAAGAAGAAGGGATAGGGACAGCAGACAACAGCCTCAGCAGAGGTTGATGAGTTTGGTGATGCATTTCAGAGGGATTTTTCCCTATATGTTGGGCAGATGGAGAGAGAGAGAGTCTCTTTAGCCACCAGCACAGACATGGATATGGATAGTGAGCATTCATTGTTGGCAGGTCATCAGGGGAGTCCATCCACCTCTACTACTTGGTATATTGACAGTGGAGCCTCGAGCCACATGACTGGAGCTCGAGAGATGTTCTCAGAGCTATCTCAGATAGGTAGAGATGTAAAGGTTGTCCTTGGAGACAACACTGTTGTTAGAGCTATTGGTCAGGGGACCATTACATTTCAGAGGGAGTCGATGAGTCTCATGACTCTGAGTGATTTGTTGTATGTCCCTGGGCTAAAGAAGAACCTTGTGTCAATTTCCACCATTGAGGACAGGGGTCTTGGGGTGTGCTTTTCAGATGGGAGAGTGCAGGTGTATCCTAGGGCTACAGGTATGTCTAGTGCCATGGACATTGGAGTCAGATGTGGAAAGCTGTACAAGCTCTTGTTTCAGCCACAGTGCGATTTAGCACACAGCAGCAGCAGTGAGCTATGTGAACTATGGCATCGGAGGATGGCCCACCTACATCACCCAGCTCTTAGATTGTTGAGGAGCATGGTTACAGGATTACCAGAGTTCAGCATTGAGCAGAGTGATGTGTGCAGGGGTTGTGCTTTGGGAAAGTACACCAAGACTACTTTTTCGAGCAGTGACACAAAAGTTGCAGGGGTGCTAGATCTTATCCATTCTGACATATGCGGTCCTATGTCATCAGTGTCTTTGACAGGTTTTGAGTACTACATTAGCTTCATTGATGACTACTCCAGGAAGACCTGGATCTACTTCTTGAGGAGCAAGAAGTCCCCATTTGTGTTGAGAGTCTTCCAAGGGTTCAAAGCCCTTGTGGAGAAGCAAACGGGGAGGAAGATTCAGATGTTGAGATCGGAAAATGGGGGTGAGTATACCTCCAAGGAGTTCGATGCATTCTACAGACAGGAGGGCATTCAGAGATAGTTGACAGTTCCTTACACTACTGAGTAGAATGGAGTAGCAGAGAGAAAGAACAGGTCGATTGTGGGGGCAGCCAGAGTGATGCTTCATGATAAGGGGTTACCTTTCTTTCTATGGTAGAGGCATGTAGCACTGCAGTTTATCTGCAGAACAGGAGTCCTCACAGGGTAGTGGGGAGTAAGACTCCAGAGGAGATGTATTCAGGCAAGAAGCCTGAGGTGGGCCACTTTCGCATATTTGGCTCATTGACTTACTCTCACGTCCCTTCTGAGAAGAGGACGAAGTTTGATCCCACCGCAGAGAGAGGCATATTTGTGGGATATGATGAGACTTCGAAGTCCTATCGGCTTTACTTACCTAGCTCAAGGAGAGTTGTTGTCCGGCGGGAAGTGAAGTTTGATGAGGAGAGAGCCTTCAAGAAGTCTAGGGAGTTAGAGCAGGGGGAGACACCAGCTCCCACACCTCAGTTGGTACAGGCTTCTTCGATGCAGCTATCAGGTCCATAGGTTTCTGGAGTGACTGGATCACAGGGTACAGGCACAGCTTCTACAGGTTCAGTGATTCAGGTGGCTAGCACTTCAAGGACAGTTTCAAGGACAGGTTCAGGGTTGTGTCCTCAGATCACAAGTTCATCAGATACTGGTCCTCGAGGTGTTGGACCTTCAGGTACTAGGACTTCCTCAGATGAGGAGAGCCCAAGATCAGTTTGGGAGGAGCAATCTTCAAGGAAGAGGAAGCCTAAGTGGCTTCAGGAGACCTTGAAGGATGCAGAGGCAGTTGGTAGGCCCCAGGAGCAGATCAAGACAGTGGTGGAGCCAGACATGTATGGTATGGCCCTTGTTGCAAGTCTTTGTGACTCTGAGCCATCCACATTTGAGGAGGCTTCCCAGCATCAGGTATGGAGAGATGCCATGATGGAAGAGTACCATTCCATCATGAAGAATGATGCTTGGGAGATAGTGCTGAGACCTGAGGGGAAGTTAGTTGTGACTTCCAAGTGGCTTTACAAGATAAAGCATGCTGCGGATGGTAGTGTGGAGAAGTACAAGGCTCGGTTTGTGGTGCGGGGGTTCTCATAGGTTGAGGGAGTTGACTATGATGAGACATTTGCTCCAATTGCTCGGTATTCTTCTATCAGGGCAGTTATATCTATAGCAGGAAAGATGGGTTGGAAGATCCACCAGATGGATGTGAAGACTGCATTTCTCAATGGTCTTCTACAGGAGGAGGTATATTTAGAGCAGCCACAGGGATTTGAGATCCATGGGAGAGATTCTCATGTGTACAGGCTGAGGAAAGCCTTGTACGGACTGAAGCAAGCTCCTAGAGCTTGGTACTCCAGGATTGATACTTACTTGACATCGATGGGATTCCAGAAGAGTGAGGCTGATCCCAACCTATAATTCATTGTGGTTGGAGGAGATTCGCTCATTCTTCTGCTATATGTTGATGATCTATTTATCACAGGTGATGAGCGCCTCATTGCACATTGCAAGAGAGATCTACAATCAGAGTACGAGATGACAGACATTGGACTGATGCATTACTATCTGGGGATGGAGGTTTGGCAGGAGCCTGGACATATTTTCGTTGGACAGGGGAAGTATGCAATTGATATTCTGAAGAGATTTCGGATGGAGGACTGTAGGCCAATGTGTACATCTATGATCACCAACTGGAAGCAACTTCATGCTTCCGAGGGTAAGTTGGTGGATCCCACTTTATATCGTTAGCTCATTGGGTCATTGATGTATCTGGTCAATACCAGTCCAGACTTGTGTTTTGCGGTTAACACTCTTAGTCAGTTTATGGTTGAGCCTAGGAGCATGCACTAGACTACCACAAACCACATACTGAGATATCTTGCAGGTACGGTGGATTATGGTCTGGACTACAGGGGTTCGGGTGGAGTTAGCTTGGTTGGGTTCACAAATTCAGATTGGGCAGGTTGTGTGAGGGATCGAAAGAGCACTTCTGGTTGTTGTTTCAGTTTGGGGTCGGCAGCAGTGTCGTGGTTCAATCGGAAACAAAATTCTGTTGCACTGAGTTCTGCTAAGGCTGAGTATATGGCAGCCAGTCAAGCTACTTGTGAATCACTGTGGCTTCGCAAGTTATTGGTAGATTTATTTGATCAGTAGCTTAGGCCTACGGTGATCTATTGTGACAATCAGAGTTGCATTTAGCTCTCTGAGAATCCAGTGTTTCATGACAGGTCGAAGCACATTGAGATCAGGTACCATTTCATCCATGACTATGTTCAGAGAGGGGCAGTTGAGCTATAGTATATATCCATTGATGAGCAAGTAGCAGACATTCTGACAAAGTCTTTGGGGAGGGGGAAGTTTGTCTTCTTCAGAGATAAGTTGGGAGTGGTGTAGAACACCTTCCTCGGTAAGAGGGAGTGTTAGTTTTGTACCTAGGAATTTGTTCCCTAAGTGACTTTTTTCCTAAGTCACTTAGAAAAGGGAAAAAGGTGACCCTCACATTAAAAGCCACTTAATGAGACTTTATAAAGTTAAAGTCACTTTTTGATAAATTTAAGTGGGTGAATAAATTTATTTAAGTGATTTAAATAAATGTGATTTTTACTCTCATTGAATCTTAGCCATTGGATTGGATCTTTCTCCACTATTGGATTAGATTCCCACTTAGGGTTTAGACAAAAAGGGTTGAGGGAGGCAAAACACTTCATTTTTTCATTTTTGGAGAAGGAGAGACTGAGCTAAGAGAGAAGGAGGTCGAGCTAGGGCATTGGCATGATTCCCAAGAAGAGAGACTGCACAGAAATCGAGGTGTATGGACTGCACAGAAATCGAGGTGTATGGACTGCACAGAAATCCAGGTGTACAAACTACACAGAAATCAAGGTGTACAGATTCTGTACAGTACAGATTTCGGCACAGTTTTCAAGGTAGATTTTTGGCACAGAAATCGAGGTAAACTCGGCACAGTTTTCAAGATAAAACAGGGCACAAAAATTGAGGCCATACAGTTGTACGGTCTGCTGTTATTTTTCTGCACAGTTTTCAAGGCTTTGCTGGGCACGTTTTTCAAGATTTTGGGATGAAATCTTGGGTGGAGATAAGTTAAATTTCCACTGTATTTCTGTTCTGATATTTTGCTGAAGATAATAAAATCTCTCTCTCTCTCTCTAACTGGTTTTCCCCATGGAGGTTTTTCCAGGGCTTGATTTTGGCCAAAAATCTCTAAGTCTATCATTTTATAGTGTGATTGTTAAATGTGTTTTTTCAGCCTGTTAGTGTATTTTACTGTGTGTTTAATTGTTCAGTAAAATTTCATAAGTAACCTACAGCCAATGCAAAACCGGCTGTATGTGAAAACCACGAAATGTTGACATAAACCGGCAAACAGTAAAACGCAGAATTTCTTCACTTCTTGAACATCAATTGAAGCTTTTTTAACAGCACCACAATAGTCTCCATTGTGACCATGTTCAGTTTGTGATCTCTTTTGATTAACTGAACCTTGTGGAATTTTTTTTTGCTGCTTATCCTTATTATGTATCTCATCAACAACAACAACAACAGGGACACGCTCCTCCTCCACAGCTCTAATGGATTTCTCAGTCACACCATCCAGAGGTTCAGCTTGAATCAAATTGGCCAGTGGCTTAGAGAGAGGATATGATTTTGGTGGATAGCTAATTTGTTGTTGTTGTGGTTTGTCATCCAAAAACCTAAGAACATCACTTGATACAAAGTACTGACTTTCATGAGGAACCAGGAAGAGTGACTGTGTGAATGCCCGAGTTGTACTATTTTTAAAAGTAATTGATCCATGTACCAAAACTACTATTCCATTGTCAAGAGACGACTGTGCATTAACTGAGTCGATCATGATATTTAACCCTTTCAAATCGAGGGACGTTATCAGCTGACTAATACTTTCCACAGTAGTTGCTGGTTGCATTTCCCCTGTAAGATCTGGGTGAGCAAATGTGCGGCGATCCAGATAAAATTTGTATAGGGATTGAGGTTCCAGATCAACAACACTGTAATACTGGTTCACAAATTTATTCGCGACCTCTTCTAAATCAGAATTCATTGCCATGGCAGCTGGTTTGATGGCCAATCAAAGCGTTCTCCCAGTGAAAGCCTCCTTGATCTTATCCTGACCTGATTAATTTTTCCTTGGTGTCTATATTTTAAGATTTGAAAACTGTATTTTATAGCAGCAATAAAAGATCATGAAAGAATTTCGACTACTCTCGAATGGTCACGTTGGTTAGGATTGAGTTGATGGTTAAATGATTATTGAAAGGTTGTCTCATTAAAGAAAACAAATGGAAATTTCATCTCAACAAAGTTTGTTTTAGGGTTGAGTTAATGGTTAAATGATTATTGAAGTGCAGTAGAAATATGAGGTTTTCTCATTAAAGGAAATAAATGAGAATTTCATTTCAACAAAGTTTGTTTTTTTTAAATGTTGCTATTGGTGTTGCTATTCATAGTAATTATGATAGTGATGAGGTATTATTAGCTTTAATATTGTAGCTACTTGTTATTTTGAAGGTTATAATTAAATATGTGAGGTAACTTACATTAACTTTTCATATTTGGATTTATTGTTTGCATTATTATGAGAGAGAAGTGTAACTAGGTTTTAATGTGGAGTTGACACATAACCACATAATGCATTAAAAATTAATAAAATTGGCATTTTAATAAAATAATATGTAAATGTGTTGTTTTTACAATTATCCTAATATAATCTTCTTTATAAATATATAATTAATAAAACTTTGATAGTTCTTGCTATGCTATATGAGAGTTGAGGCATCCTTAAACCTTGATTTACATATGAAGGATTTGGACACAAACTAAGTTAGAATGATCAAATAAACCTAAGTGCAAAAGGAAAAGTTTAAGCGTGAAGGGATTTCATGGATCTATACTTGTGTAATTAAATTGATTCAAAAAAACATATATCATCATATTAATTTAAAAACAAAAAATAAAAAATTAGAGGGATCATATTTCTCATGCAAATCCTTTTTAAAGTGGAAAAGCTTGAGGAAAGTTTTGCACCCTACACATGGGAATTAGGATAGGTTTAGGGTAGTGGTAAAACTATATCAGATGAAACCATAAAAAATAATAATAAAAAATTCAAATTTCGAAGAGGTAAAGATGGACAAACTCAACAATACCTATATCAAAGTAAATAATTGAGCATAGCCAAACTTGTACTAGCTAAACTAAATTAGAATATGCCTTGCACAAAAGTATCAAAGTTTCAATAATTAGTTGATTTTTAATTAATTAAAATGTATACATAAGTCTTTATATTAATTTTTAGTTTTAGTAACCATGGTCTTTCATAGGTAGTGTTGTGTTGAAGGAAAAGACAATTTTTTTTTTGTAATGCTTTGTTTTCACATATAAGGGAAAAAAGTATAGATGTAATTTGAATATCAAGTTACAAGTTTTTTTCCATTGAAAAAAAAAACATTGTCTCCCATTATAGTTTCGTTGCATATTCTCATCTGTCACTCCCATGGCCTCTATCAGACACCAAAATGTGACTATTCGGAAGGGGAAAAAAGAGTTGAGAGGTTCTTTGTCTCTTTTGATTTATTTGTAGGGGTTGTAGAGGGGCAATACAAAACCCTGTTGGTATGCATTAAGTAGGTCACCATGTCTAGTAAATTGTTGGTTCCCCCCTCAAACTCTCAGGAACTTAGATCATTAACGCCCTTGTCCAAGGGTTCTTAATGCTTATTGTTTCTTTCAACCTTGGGTTTCATGGTTTCCCCAAATATTAGGGACCTCAAGCATTTATTGGAATATTGCAAGCCTAATATTGTCTTTCTCCATGAAACTATGTGCTCCAAGGATCATGCTATTGAGACCTTTATTAAGATTCACTCGGGTCGGGATTTTTGTACCATTGATGTTTCTAGCCTTTCAAGTGGAACTCTGACCAGTTGGAACCCTTTATCTGCAACTTTTAAGGCATTATGTACATGCACAAAAAAAATTTTAGAAGGAGAGTTTAAAGTATTTGACCAATCCTTTTGTTGTCTTAATTGTTATGGTCCCTATAAGAACGGACAGGTTTTTTGGAACAATGTTGAAGCGAGTGGTATTTTAAATATTCCAAATACTCTCATTGTAGGCTATCTAAATTTTACTATTTCATATGCAAAAATTTGGGGTTATTGTTCAAGAACAGATCCTCTAGCGGACTTCTTTTCACAAATGTTGATAAGGTATCGTTTAAGTTGTTCATATTTACACAATAGATAATTTTAAAATTATTTGGAGACTGTGTCAGTTGGAAGATTGTTCTCAACGTTTCAATTCAACATATGGGATCATCTTTAGGAATCAATAAGATCAAATAAAATATATTATCCTCATTATTTATTAATAATGTTTAGGTATCATATGATACCCAACTTTTTAGGTGCTAACCATACTTTGTAAAGAGTTTTATAATTCTAATTTTAAAACGACACCATTTATTAGATGATACTCATGTGAAAATCATTCCAACCTGGATGAATGGTCACAGTGGTGAGTCGAGCATCGGTAAAAGACTGGGTATATTTATGTTTGTTGAATCATTAGTGAATTTCTTGGATCAATTTAGTTCTTGGGTTATAAACTCATCTATTTCGGACCACATTCCTATTTTCCTTCAACTAGAAGTTGATGTTGCTCAACACAAATATTAATTTATGTTCCACCACTCTTGGTTGTAGGATTCTAGTTTTATAAGCTTTGTTAGATCCTCTTGGACCATCCTTGAGGTCTATGATGATTTTGATGCTATTAAAAGGGTGGTTGTAAATTTGAAGGCTCTAAAGAAGAAGGTGGTAGAGTGGGAAAAGTCAAAGAAGCAACGTGTTGTGAAGGAACTTGAGGAGATTGATCTCCGCATTCATGAATTATTTGTGCATATTCCATTGGGTAATATCTCCCATGAAGATAAATGTGAGCTTGCAAAATTGGAGGTTAGAAAAGATCATATGTCGAAACACAAAGAATCGACTTGGTGGCTTAAAATATGGATCATTTAGATTTCACAAGGGGACACAAATACGTATTTTTTCCATTTTTTTGTGAATTCCAAGTATAATCTCAACACTATTTGGGACCTTTAGGATGCTAATGGAAATCGGAATCACTCTCAAGATAAACTTGAATGGGAGGAAACTTAAAACTTTTCTAATTTGTTTAAATATCCTAGGGGCTCTTCTATTACAATTCAACTTAATGTCATTAGAAAAATTTCCTCTTTTCCACAAAAGAGGAGGGAATCCAAATTAGAAGTGAAGTTTCCTTATATGAAGTTAAAAAGGTCCTTAAGGATTTTGTGAAGGATAAAATCCCAAGTCTAGATGGATGGCCCATGGAATTCTTCCTTTTTTTCTTCGATATTATTGGAAAATATTTATTGGAGGCACTTGAACAATCCATGATTGAGGGGTATGTATCTAGGGATTTCAATGCCACTTTTCTTACACTGATTCTGAAGGGTGATAAGTTGATGTATTATTTGGACTTCCACCCTATCTCTTTGTGCAACCTTGTCTAAAAATTTATTGCCAAAATCATTTCTAACTGAATGAATCCTAAACCTCCTGAGGTAATTTTGCATGAACAATTTTGGCTTCCTTGGTAACAGGTACATTCTTGAAGCAGTTGGGATCACTCAAGAGTGTTTACATACTATAAAGGAAAATAAGTTGGACGCTCTAATTCTCAAAATGGATCTCATCAAATACTATGATCGAGTAAATTGGAGCTTCATAAGACTAATCCTCCTACAAGCCGGGCTACCTTTGGGAGCTACGAACTATATTATGGCATGCATTTCATCTTCTTTTTTTGTGGTTCTCATCAATGGAACTCCTTCCAACTTTTTCAATTGTTCTAGATTCTTGCAACAGGGTTGTCCTTTGTCCTTGCTTCTCTTCTTGTTGGTTATTCAAGGATTGGTTTTATTGATTAATTTTGTTAAAGGTGAAGGAAAGCTACAAGCCACTAAGCTTTCTTCTACCCTTTTCATTACTCATATATTGCTTGTATATGATGTGATTCTCTTCAATTTTGGTTATGTAGATGAATGGTCAACCTCTGCAACTATCATCAAACTTTTTTGTTCAATGAAAGGGATGCAAGTTAGTGCAGAAAAATCGGATTTTCTAAGGAACGGTGTGGATCTCGATGTGGTGAACCTGATTCTTTTGATGTTTCCTTATAAGATGGATAATATTGAAATAAGTTTCAAATAATTAGGTTATCAATTGAAACCTCTTAATTATAGATTTAGTTATTAGCAGTGGCTTCTAAATAAATTTGAGAAGAGAATTGGCCATTGGTCTTATCGTCTACTCTCTTTGGGTGGGGTACTAACTCTTGTGAGATCGGTTTTAGTGGGAATTATGGTATATTGGTTCTCGCTAGCAAGTATTCCTAATTCCATATTGAAGGCCTTAAGGCAAAGGATGTTTAATTTTCTTTGGGTTGATTCTGATTCAGGAAAGAAGATTCATTTGTTAAACTGGGAGTCAATTGCAAATCCTAAGCTTCTAGGTGGTTGGGATATTAATAATTTACATTGGTTCGGTATAGTACTCAAAATTAAGATCATAATGCTTATGTTATTCAGCTTGGGATTATGGAAGAAAGTGATTCATGAAAAGTATCTACGTAGAGCTCTACTCCTTTCTTGGCTCAGATGTAAGGAAAAGTTTGTTCATGGAACTTCCCTTTTCTAGAATTGTTTTATCCAAGTTTTTTCTTGGACCAGCAGTGTTGTTATTTGGAAAATTGGTAATGGTTAGAGTGTAATTCTTGGGGTTGATCCCTTTATTGGTGCAGATGACATTTCCCTTTATCTTCAGTTATTTTTTGTAATCTTAATTATTACGGAGACAAACTTCCTATGGCTTGGGGTGTACCACAACAAACAACATGACACCAGAAATTAATCGTTTCCAATATGCAAGAGAAATAAAGACATATAACACTAAGGGATATGAATCGTACCTTGTTCGGGAAGGTTGATGTAGATCCTTGTTGAGCTTTCCTAACACTCTTGCATTCACAATTCACCCTCAACAATAGAAAACAATACAAGCATGATATATATTAAGGTGTTAGAGCTACTCTAGCATATATAATCAATCGTGTATAAGCAAATAAATACATCCATGGATACAATATGCATATTTATACACATGTATTGGATAAGAAATGGATATTTCTATTAATAAAACAGAGATCTCTGTCGGCACTTCTGCGAACCAGAGAAACCGAGTCCTCCACCTAGGCCTCCACCACTTCAATCCTCCATATCTCAATGGAAAGATTACAAAGAAAAGGAAAGATTGTGAATAGAAGCACTATGTGCTCCAAATGGACAAAGGGATGTAGACTCAAGCATAAGAAAATGAGGTAACAATGGACTATAGTTTCCTTACTCTTCAATTTCTCCTCCTTCAATGTATCCAAGAGGCTTAATATATAGCACTCCAAAGAGGCAATGGAGGGTCGAGTCCGAGCATTCTCAAGGCATATGGAAGGCCAAGATTCAAGTTATTCAAACCTCTATGAGGAAAAATCCAAAAAAATTTGTCTTCGTGCACACTTCTCAATGTACATGGGTTTGATCTCAAAAGCTGCATATACACACGATTATAGCTTTAAAAGTCACGTATAGGCATAAGCAAGTGAATTTTGGGGACTTTCTTGGAACATCAAAGTATAATATAAGTAAATGGGGTTCAAATAGTCTACAGAGGGACATGGAAGGCCGTAAAGGTGTGATCTACCAAGTGTGGTAAAATAAACTATAATAGATGCCCCCTAATGTGTGAGGTCAAAGGGGTAACATGACGACTGAAATACATTATATCCATCCCAGAAGTGGAGTAATGAATACCTAGGTGGAAGAACCATCCACTCATCAATACAATACAATGATAATCTCTGCATGTGACTGCAATTACATATAGTAGTCAGGGATACATAAGAGTACAATGGCCATGAATAGGCATGATATGCAAATGCCATGTGTGGTCATCTCCAAGTATAATATATAATGGATCAAGATCTCCATAATGGATAAAGATATCTGATATACACTGGAATATGGTCACAAGAGATGGCATCTCATGAATACTGGCATGATCAAGGAGGTAGAATATATGGACTACCACCAAGTTGGAAGGTCTTCTATGAAAACTACTATGAGTACATGTCCTACCATGTGAATAAAGGTGTCAAGATTGAGCATGGTAGTCCATCATCTGATTACCGATCATTGATGTATACCGTTAACAGATGCAAGATAACCCATCGATAATGAAAATGGGAATCAAGGTACAGAGTGCAATCTAACAAGTGTGAATAGATGTTTTGAGGTCTAACACTTGAAAGAATCCATCGATCAGGGGATATTGATGTATTCCTGAAATTGTTGATGGTGAGAGAACCTACCACACTGTAAGTCTCAAAGCACTCAAGTGGACTCTAGACTCCTATTCCAGAATAAATGATCTGAAGTCAATGGAATTGACACTAGAAGGAGGGCACTAAGGCACCCCCCGTCAACCAACACGAGATACTCAGCAACACTAGATAATGTGGAATAACTCGAACAAGATGTGCATGAAGCAGTAACTGTACCAGGAGTGACTGACATGCAAAGTCAAGATAAATGAGCAATGGTCGGCTCAGGATAAAACTTCCTTCGAACAAGAGCATAAGGAAAATGGTCACTGAAGGTAGGTAGCTAAGACTTGATATGAAAATGGGACATCTCTGTGACACAGGAGGCATCAAAAAATTCTCCATGGGGACAGGAATCATAACCAATCGTTGGAGAAAAACTCAGAGTAAAGAGTACAGCTCCTAAAGTCATACGAACAACAAAACCAATGGATGTGATATACAGTGCTCTGTTCGAAGGTGACATGACTTGACTACTACCAAAGATAATATCATTTCCCATCTGGATTTTTATGTTTTATGATTTTTTTGGACTTTTTCAAATGTTTTGAAAAGCTTGAAAAGGAGTAGAAGTTCTTTATAGTACATATATAGGAGGAGACGAGTGTGGTGGGAAATAAAACTAGTTCCAAGCAGTGGAACATACCTATGCTCATTGCAAGGAAGCATGTATAGGATAAGGACACTCGGGGGAAGGTCTCCTCCTAGTAAAGGGTGATCAAGCTGCAAAGGATATGTAAAAGGCTCTGCTTGGCTAGAATCAAGACAATCTCAAGCTACATGGATTATAGCTTTGAAGTAGGGAACCAACATAAAGCTCAATAAGGCATGCAAAACTCATGAAATTCAATTACAAGTCAATATACAAGGGAGTACCTATAGAGAATAGCCAGATAAAGTTCAAGAGGAGTACGAAGCTCTTGCTCAAGGACATGGAGGGACTACAAGGGACTCCCAAAACCTAAAGGAGGAGTCTGAACATGGGTACCAAATGCAAAATAGGATTTAACTAGGGAACCCATGTATAGGAAATCTCTACCATTCTCATAATATCACTTCTAACATCAGCATGAAGGTTCCATGACATAATGGAATGGGTTCGTACCTAAGGTTAATATGGCATGGTCATAAGGTGATGCATAATGCAAGCGAATGTGTAGTCCTAGCCTATATGCTAGTTCGCAATTATTCCTGTCATTGGCACAAATGGGTCAAAGCCTCAGAGAGAGTGTGCACAAAATGGACCCTGCATAATGACAATATTAGTCCAAAAACGATGAAAACAGTCAGTAAAGAGTCCAAACTGTAGGATATACGGAGGATTGATCATGGCAACATAATTCAAAAGAAACAGTGCGGTGGACGATGGGACATAATAAGGAATGTAAGGTGTAGACCCAGTGTTCACGTATCCACTACCACCCCCGTGAGGATGGACACTAGTGTTAATACCATATTAAGGCAGTGAAAATGGGTTGTGGTGCCCCCCAGTCCAACACCAAGGTTCACACTAGGACCTGGAGTGGGTGACGAGATACTAGTAGTGATATTAGGCATGTCGAACATAAAATGAACCGAAATCAAGAGAACATAAATATACTCAAGTAACTGCAATCCCTAAATCCAACTAGTGCACAATCATACTCCTAAGAAAATCTACATCCAGATGCAAACAAGCCAGAGGCAAGATAAACGATCTCTTTAATGTAGTAGGTATGTCTCTCCTAGGAGAGGCCTGAAACTCCCATGCACTACAAGCGGAGGTGTGTAACCAATTATAGTGGCCCTCATCTTCAATGCATAAAGCAACTGTGATTTTTTACCCTTACCTAGCCAATACACTCACAGAATAACCTCTGCAAGTACCCCCTGAGATACCTAGGTAAAGAAACTGTGGTCACCCCAATATAACCAATGCTCAGGTGGACAGTCGTAGGCAAGATCCACTATATGGGAAGCGTAACTAATCCCAAAGCTCAAAATCACCAACCGGTACTACAAAATCCCCCAAATACGAATATGATCCTAGAAATATCTTCAACTCTCACAGAAAGTGGCCAAGGGCTATCCCAACCAAAATCGTGTACATCGCCTCGTGCTTAACTCATGTATAAGAGGATCCTCCTAAGATCACTAATTATAACAAGGATTTCTCTCTCTCATCTGGACAGACACCTGCTTGTTTTGTTTAGTAGTCTTGGAGAATGGACTCGCAATGAACTATTCAAAGACTCTAAAACCTAATCTTGTCGATGAACCCTATAAAGAAAAATGCGTAATTCATTTTAATGGTTGCGATTACTCAAAGAGAAATGGTCATGAAACCAATGATATTATGACTCGGCAGTGAAATGAATTTGCACACCTAACAAACACTGCCAAGTGCAATTTTGTCTAAATGAAAAAAATGGGGTATGCCCCTACATGAGATGCATAAATATCCATTCTTTTATGAATGCCAATGCAATCCTTCCTATAGGAAATCCTAAACACAACTCGCATCCAAGCAATCCAATGCAAGTACCTCTTTAAATCCATATGTGAGATGCAAGTAAGAATGCAATTTTTTGTATTTTCAATATAAAAGAATGAAAATGCAATAAAAGTCATTAAAATCCTCAATCTCTGCAACAAGTAGAAAACACAAGCCAAGCAAGACACCGAGACAAAAACACGAATGTGCTAATGGCAAAACAAAAAAGGAGATCATAAATGACTAGAACTACTTTCAAAGAAAAATCAATGAAAAAGGGGTCTCTGGTCACAAAATAAGCAGTAAACAGACAACATTGGTACCCAAGAAGGCAAACCACACTCACAACCCACCCAACAACTTCCCACAACATCAAACTCAACCAAAAGGGAGGATGTATGTGATTGTTCAAAGAATGGTAGCGTATGCATGCAACTTTTAGCCAAAAACCTGCATGTATATGCATCTTTTGGCCAAAACCTTGCGTGTATACGCAACTTTTGGCCAAAAACCTGCGTATGTAAGCGAAATTTAGCCAAAAATATATGTATACAGAGAACAAAGTGGTAAAAAGCAAGACAAGGGTCACATCAATCTAGGAGAGTATCAATGGATGAACATACTCTTAAATGTGACACGGAAACGAGGAGAAACAGAGAGCAATTCAAGCAGATTGTGCCCCCAAACCCAAAATAAAAAATAAGGAACCTCCCCAGTGGAGTCTCCAATTCTATTATAGAGAGAGACTTCTTATGGCTTCGGGTGTACCACAACATACAACATGACACTGAAAATCAATCCTTTCCAATATGCAAGAACAATAAAGACATCTAACACTAAGGGATATGAATCATACCTTGTTCCATACGGTTGATGTAGATCCATTTTGAGATTTTCCAACACGCTTGCATTCACAATTTGCTCTCAACAACAAAAAACAATATAAGCATGATATATATTAGGGTGTTAGAGCTACTCTAGAATATATAATCAATCATGTATAAGAAAATAAATACATCCATGGATACAATATTCATATTTATGCACATGTATTGGACAGGAAATGGATATTTCTATTAATAACATAGATACAATAGTGGCAAACTCTGTCGGCACTTCTACGAGCCAGAGAAGCCAAGTCCTCCACCTAGGCCTCCACCACTTCAATCCTCCATCTCTCAATGGAAATATTATAAAGAAAAGGAAAGCTTGGGAAGACCAGCACTATGTGCTCCAAAGGGACAAAGGGATGCAGAATCAAGCATAATCAAATGAGGTAACAATGGACTATAGTTTCCTTACTCTTCAATTTCTCCTCCTTCAATGTATCCAAGACGCTCAATATATAGCACTCCAAAGAGGAAAGGGAGGGTCGAGTCTAAGTGTTCTCAAGGCATATGGAAGGCCAAGAGTCAAGTTATTTGGACCTCTATGAGGAAAACTCCAAAATTATTTGTCTTCATGCACATTTCTCGATGTACGCGGGTTTGAGCTCAAAAGCTACGTATACACGCGAGTATAGCTTTAAAATTCATGTATAGACATAAGCAGGTGATTTTGGGGGACTTTCTTGGAACATCAAAGTATAATATAGATACATGTGGTCCAAAGAGTCTACAGAGGGACATGGAAGTCCATAAAGGTGTGATCTACCAAGTGTGGTAAAATCATCTATAACATTAATGATATGGGTTTTTATTCTTTGATTCACATTATAAATCCATGTAGATTGCAACTCTCTAGATCCTACATGCTCACTACTTCTGATCTAGGTCTTGACAGTATTTAGGTGTTTGAATGGACAAAGTATATAGATGACCTTAACGGTGCAAGTATTAGGATGATGGAGGATGTAGAAAAAGTGGTATGGGACTTCAACAAGAAGACTTTCCAAGTTACAACCAAGGAGGCATATAATTATATTGCACAGTCTCTCTCACCATTTTTTCAAGGCTGGTGATATCAAAAAATATATAAATGGAAGGTCCCCATGAAACTAAAGTGTTTCATTTGGTTGTGATGTGAAAATAAAATCTTAACATGGGACAATCTCGCTAAAATGGGACCATTGGGACCAAACGTTTGTCACTTATGCAAATTGGAAGCGATATCAGTTAATGATATATGTTTTTCGTATCCCTTTGGAAAATATTTATGTAAAGAAATCTCAGATATTTTGAGTATTCCTTCTATTTGGGATTGTCCCACTTTGATTGAAAATATGGAGTAGTGGATTCAAACTGAGGAATACCAAAAATATATCCCAATATTTTGTTGTTGGGAAATCTACACATCTAGGAATAAGTCTATTTCTGAATATCAATTGCCTAATTTTCTTTACAACAACGTCATAATTATTGGATTGTATAAGGACTATTCCTTGACGAATATCCCCAAATATCCTATGAAAGTAGGTCCTCCTCCTGTTATGGTATTTCTGCAGGATTCTTCGATGGGTTGGTGCCTTGTAGTGCTAGTATGTACCTTGCCCTCAATGAGCTGCATTATTTTAATCTTGGTTGTGGTTCTGTTACCCACACACGTGTAGATATCCTGGACCTTTGGGGATTAACGTTTTTCTCCTCCAACATTAGTGTACCATCTCTACACTATTTTCATAACATTCTATCTAACTCTAGTGTGTATCCTATTTGATTAAGAATAATGGCCAAAAATGATTTTAAGATGATTTTTGTATTGGTTAGAGTTATGCGCATGGCCCAGCAAATATTATTTTTTATTGGAAATATGGTGGATGAGTCAACTAAATAAAAACAACATGGGTAGAAAAGTAGAAATCAGAAAAAAATTTAGCCAGAAAATTAGATATCTAAATAGTTTCTGAGCAAGAAGATGGGTCACACACAGTTTGAACATGGGTTAGGCACCAAAATTTATAACCTAAGGTGGGTTAAGAGTAGGTTACAAATCTCGAGATTCTAAATGACATTAAATAAGCGTCGTTTGGAACATTATTAAACCTGCAATTATAATTATTTTTTATTTCTATGTATTTTGTTTATTTCTACATAGTTAAGATGTGGGTGGTGCATTTAATATGAAAGGATTTTGAATTTTTGAATCAAGTTATTGAATCTAATCTCTAATTTGGTGGGTAACTTAAAAAAATTCCATGGATGGAATTGACAGAGTTACTTAAAAAACACATTAGCCTAGCTTTGTTTAAAAAAAAAATATACCACAGTCTACCATTGTTAAAAAATATATATTGCAGTCTTCCATTGAATATACACCATGTACTTTCTCTATGTTTGGTATTATTGAAGTTACCTAATTCTAAAGAATCGAGTATTGTATATTTTGTTCCAGTTGGAAAGTACTTCTCAATCTTTTTATGATGACAAATTAACAATGTGCTTAACATAGGGAATGTAAGCCATGGTAGAAAGTTCCATTATGGAACGCAATAATTTATGAATATCATTTTCTGACAATCTATAAGCGGCCAGTATAACTATGAAAATAGTTTTTGTTGGTCATCTAATTTTTTAAAATTCTAAATGGTGGTTTTCATTTTCCCATACCTCAACCTGTCATACACGTCCTGAACTAATTGAGTGTCAAATACGTCACTTAAAAAGGAAAAAATGTTCTACTGACCATTAAATTCTATGATTTGATGAACCTAAATTGAGTCAGATTTTGACAGCATTGAAATTGCATCACCCAGACTTGAACTCATCATTTCCTCGTGATTAACCGTTTTCCCCACCTTTCAATTATTCGAAGGGCCAACACAATAGGCATATCCAGATTTGGCCTGACCTGGTGGATACCTTCCTAGCAAATACAATCAATTACCAATCATGATGCTTCTTATGGAATATTGATAAATAGGTGTCATCATTATCAGTAAGATATGTATTTACTCTATTCTCTATGTTCATTAATTTTTGTTCGGTATGGCCACAGATGTGTGCAAATTTGAATTCATTCATAGTATGAGTGAAAAGGGTAGAATTGAAAATAATTGAAGATAGCCTCATCTAGTACATTTGGATGGTTTTCACTAGCAGTTCCTTTCCATCCTATCATTTTTGTGTTCGTTGGTTGTCATTTCCCATTGCTTCAGTGAAGTCCTTCCTCCACTGAGTTAGCACCCTGTCATTATTCAACAACCCAAGCATTCCCTCTCTGTGGCATAGTAGGATTTATTTCATCAATTCCAACTTTTACGTTATCCATATCAGTTGGGTATTGCATGTTGTTTTCCACTGATCCATTTTTGTCTTAGCATTTCTCTCTTCCTTAACATTTTCTTCTTTTATTGGCATTTCCCTTTTCTTCTTGGGAGACCTCTCATGCAATGTGTATCACTGTTATAATTCTTCTCTACTCGCATCTCCCAGCAAGATAAGTGGTATTCAACCTTATATTACACTCCCTTTATACCCCTGGTGTTGAAACATATCCACTTCGGACATGTTTTTCCCTCTGTGTTGCACTTTTGTATTAGCCATGTTCCATGATAGTTGGTATCCTCGTTTGAAGCAAAGAAAGTATAGCAGAGGATGGGTTGGATCAAGGGTGAATCAATAGTTCAGTTTCAATCTAATGAATTACACTTGTAACATGGTCAATCCGACCCTTGAAGTCTATAAATAGAATGTAATAGGTAGTAGGGAAAGTTAATATGGAAGGATTTGTTTGATGTTACTGATTCAACTGTAAACTAGCCCTTTGCTCTGTAATGAAAGCATAATATAATAAAAAAATCCTCTTGGTCCCCTTTTAAAATTTTCTTGAGTATCAATCCGGTTATAGTTGTGTATTATCTATGTTTTTTTCCTGGGAATGTATTATATCTGTTATAATACAACCCTAATTATAAATCTTAATTTAGGTATTTTATGCATGACCAAACACTCTGTAGCTTGAATCAGTGAATTTGGATTTGTAATGCAGGTTGGGCATGCATTTGAGTGAAGTTATCCAGAATTGCCTTGCTTCAGTAAAATGCATGTGCATTCCTGATTTCTTTGTCAACTTCAATGAATAAAATAGGATAGTGTTTTCTTTATTATTCCTCACATTTTAGAAGTTTAATATTTCTAATTTTTTCCCTGAAACTTTCCCCTTTAGAATGTTTCTCCTAGCAGGCATAGTTTTCCTTTGGTACGCATTTAGTCAAAAAGTTTACAAGCGTGAATAATAGCTTTGCAACAATATTAGAAGAACTTATTCATGGATAATTAGGCTCAAAAATGTGTATATATGAAAATTTCCAAATTTCAAACCTAGAGTGTACTTCAATTGGCATTAGTGTGCATTTTTAGTTCTGGACATGAAAATTTGGCAAATACAATCAATCGTTGTTTTGGATGACTTTGATTTTACTGTAGATCATACAATTTACATAAATGAGTACAAGAGTTTGTAGAAAATATTGGTATGTCTATGCTAGTTCTATTTATTCAATAAAACACGAAATGCTGGCCAATGTGTGCAATTCCTCAAGGAACTCAACCTTGATTTTTACCATGTGGAAAACACATAAATTTGGAGTTTCCTTGCAGAGCATAAGTTTTTATGTCTAAATTTTAAACTTGGAAAGCTTATTTAGGTTTTTTATTCCTAAATAGACACTATGTATCTTGAATCAGTGAATTTGGCTTTGTAATGTAGGTTGGGCGTGCATTTGAGTGAAGTTATCCAAAATTGCCTTACTTCAGTAAAATGCATGAATATGCCTGATTTCTTTGTCAAATTCAATGAATAAAATAGGAGATTTTTTTAATTATTATTTCTCACCTTTTAGAAGTTTAATATTTCTAATTTTTTACCTGATACTTTCCCCTTTAGAATGTTCCTCCAAGCAGGCATAGTTTTCATTTGGTGTGCATTTAGTCAAAACGTTTACAAGTGTGAATAATAGCTTTTCAAAAATATTAGAAGAACTTATTCATGGATAATTAGGCTAAGAAATGTGCATATATTCCAAATTACAAATGTCATACCTAGAGTGTACCTCGATTGGCATTGGTGTGCATTTTTAGTTTTGGCCATGAAAAATGGCAAATACTATCAATTGTTGTTTTGGATGACTTGGATTTTACTGTAGATCATACAATTTACATAAATGAGTACAAGATTTTGTAGAAAAGGTTGGTATGTCTATGTTATAGTGCTATTTATTCAGTATAACATGAAATGCAGACCAATGTCTGCATTTCCTTGAGGGACTCAACCTTGAGTTTTACCATGTGGAAAACACACAAATTTGGATTTTCCTTGCAGAGCATAAGTTTTTATGTCTAACATTTAAAATTTGAAAGCTTATTTAGGTTTTTTATGCCTGAACAAACACTCTGTAGTTTGAATCAATGAATTTGGATTTGTAATGCAAGTTGGGCGTGCATTTCAATGAAGCTATCCAAAGTTGCTCTACTTTAGTAAAATGCACACACATGCGTGATTTATTTGTCAAATTCAATGAATAAATTAGGAGAGTGTTTTTTTATTATTATTCCTCCCCTTTTAGCATTCTAATATTTCCAATTTTTTACCTGATACTTTCTCCTTTAGAAATTTTTTTAACTTCGAGCCCTAATATTGAATTTTTTTTGTTTTGCAAGGTAACTCATGAATGGATCATTCAAATGAGACATCTCAACAAAATATTCCTCAAAAAATAGGTCGAATTAAGGGTTTATGTTACTCTAATCTTCCAACTTTTGAACCATGTGACATTGTCCCTCAATTCATTCCTGTTAGAGAGAAAAAGACTACTAATTGTGTTGGTCATGGACAATGTCAAGGATTTGGAGATGATAATTACATACCACATAATGAAACCATAAATTTCCCTAAATCATCAAGAAATCATGCAGCCAATTTACAACCTCATTTCACTCAAATATTGTCCATTAATGCTTCTTATGTTATAAATATCTCTAATCAAAATGTTGAAGGTTGTGTTGCTCAACAAAAAAGGCCTTCTTTGACTCCAATTACAGTTGCAGGGAATGAAAATGTACAAGATATAAATATTTACCATAGAATTAATCATATTTCACCACATGTGAATGTCCCATGCTTACCTCAAAGAACATATGTTATTCATTATTCCATTACAATGAACTATGGCTTGGATTATGAAAATATGTACCACAATGGAATGAACTCTATTCCCTCAAAGATCTGTGGTTAATGATGTTGTTGTTACAAATAATTCTAATCAAAGTGGTAAAGATTGTGTTTCTCAACAACAAATGCATTGTTTGACTCCAAATATAGTTGCTGGGAAAGACAATGTTCAAGATAGAATTATTTACCATATAAGTAATCATATTTCATAGAATGTGACTATCCCAAACCTCCCTCAAAGAATATATATTATTCTTGTTTCCACTACAATGAAATTTGTTTTGTATAATGTAAATATGTACCATAGCGAAATGAACTCCGTTTTACATATTAAGGCAACACTTTTCCCTCAAAGATCTGTGATTGATGATGTTGTTGTTACAATTTAGTCGAATCAAAGCATTGAAGGTTGTGTTGCTCAAGAACAAAGGAAGCCTTTGACCCCAAATATAGTTGTAGGGAATGACAATTTTCAAGATATAATTGTTTACCATAGAATTAATCATATTTCACAGAATGTGACTATCCCAAACCTCCCTCAAAGAATAGATCCTATTCCTCTTGCCACTACAATGAACTTTGTTTTGGATAATGAAAATGTGTACCACAACAGAATGAACTCTGTTTTGCAGAATTAGTCCACACTTTTCCCTCAAAGATATGTGATTGATGATGCTTCCATTACAAATTAGTCTAATCAAAGCATTGAAGGTTGTGTTCCTCAACAAGCTAGGGAATGTTTGACTCTAGTTATTGTTGAAAGAAATAGAAGTGTAGAACCCAATGTGCAACAATTGGAGCATGGATCCCTTGAGAACCTAGATGAAACTGGAAGACATGAAATAACAGAAATAATTGTGTTTCATGAACATGTGGATAGAGATGCAACTACAGGAAACGAAAATTGTACAGTTGGAAGAGCTACAACAGAAATGCCTGAAGGGTGTTCAGCAAATGGAACTACACATTATCAGAGAAGGTCACAAGGGAATCACTTAAGGACATCCTTATTGATTCTTAAGAAGTGGTTAGGATGGTTTAATCGCAGACAAAAAGAGGGGAAGTCAATATTTAAAGAAATTGGGAGATCGTTTTCTGGAAAATCACTCCAATATGTGGATGAAATGACATTATTGTTGGAATTGGGTACTTCATCAGCAAAGCCTATAATGAAGAGTCTAAAATTGAAGATTTTATTGAACACTAGATGGAATTCTTAATAAAATTCAATCAATTGTTGTGGAAGATATTCATAAGGATTTTAGTCCTAGGAACATCACTTCAGTATTTATTAAATCAAGTATGACCTCATAAGAGTTTGCAATGTCTGAAGCAGATTGACTCTCATGGTGTATTAAAGGGGGTTAATGCAAAATCAAGTTGTAGAGAAATGAAAAAGTGGAGAAAAGAAGCTGAGGATATTGATATGGGTTGGGAGAGAACTGATGGTTTCACATATGGATTTCAAGTCAAGGAAGTAAATTCATATTATTTCTCCATGGTTGAATCATATGAAAAGAGGTCTAGAAGTATAGTCAATGAAGTTTCTTTCAAACGTGGTATTGATTATCGTGTACATTATGATCGAGGGGGCCAGGAATGTGAGATATTATTTGAGATACTAAAATACAATGGCTTGATGTCTTGTGTAAGCCTTGGAAAATGGGATGGAAAAGAAGAATATAAACAAGTTTTAGCACATTTTTCCAATCCTAAAAACGAGGAGAACTTAATGGAATAGTTAAACAATCTTTCACAATATGGCATCAAGATGATAGATGGAAGGGAAGTAAAAAATCATTTGTTTGAGTGTCATGATCTAGTGGCAATATGCAATTTAGTATGCAACAATAGCGTTTCTTCAATGGGAAATATTTTTTTCCTTGTTGCACATGCCATAAAAAAATTATACACATGGTTATATATGAAATCAAAGTTGAAGAAGGAGATACTATATGTAGTGTTTCTAAATTTTATGCAATGTCAACAAACTTGCTCTTGGTCAGCTATGCACATTTATTACAAGTTTTGAAATTTATGTTTATATCTTGCCATTACTTTCTTAATATTACTGTGTTCTAAAATGTTAGGAGTTGAATCCAACTTTCGAACCAAGCAAAGGATGGGATGAAAAGTTAAATGACCATATTTTAAACATTCAACCAAACTTATATTGTACAAGGATGAATATTATGAAGAACTATCCCATGGATAGAAGAAATGATGAAAAGGTACAAATGTAATATCCCGATTTTTGGACCTAACAGTTATAGGCATGAGCCTATTAATTATGATGTTATCTTGATGTTTTATTTTGATATATTGGGTAGAAGACCCCACTACATATGAACATGATGATTTGTTTGGTATATTGGGTGTAAGCAAATTATTGATGATATATATATATATATATATATATATATATATATATGCTTGTTTGTGTTGGGCATGGACCCTGAAGCACATGATTGATGAGATGGTTTGTGTTGAGCAAGGAGCTCTAGAGCACATGAGTAATTGATGGTGCATTGAGAGAGAAGCTCTGGAGCACATGAGTATTTATATTTGTGTTGAGCGTGAAGATCTAGAACACATGAAAAGATAAGTTAGAAGTGTTGGGCATAAGACCTGGAGCCTTTCATGTTGATGTTGAGCATAATCTCTAGAACATCAAATCCTTGGCCATTGTATCCCTAGGTGTATCGTACAAGTACATCCTAGCATTAGTGTTGAGCAAAGAGCTCTGGAATAGCACTAAGTTTGTAACTCCCTATTTTTTAGTGTTGATTATGGGCTCTGGTAAGCACTAGGATATACTAAAAAGAATTAATTATTGCCGAGTGAAAATGACTCGAGAAAAATATTGATCTCATCAGACTTATTTATAAGTGACTAAATGAACTTTAGAATTTTTGTATTCGCATCAAGTACTAAAGAACTACCATGTTATATGAGGGAATCCAACATGCAAGGATGTTTAGAGTTTCCTATCCTAGTAGACCTAACCATCTACATGATGACCTTAATGAAGAAAGTGTCGTAAGTCTAAGGATCACAATATGTGATGCCCCAAGACAAATGTTAACAAATGTTATATTATTATGTCTTTTATACATGGTATGTATAAATATTAAATATAATAATAATATTAATAATATGAGAAAGAAGGAAAAGTTCCATCTATTACTATTATTACTAAGATAAAAATTAAATAGTATAATACCTATAAAATTCAAATTAGGAACTAGCTAAAATTTCCTAAGTTAAAATATTAAAAGTACTAAATTAAATAAAAAGGGTTAAATAAAGAAATGAAGCATTTCTTGATTTAACTGCCCCTTTGACTAAAAAGTATGTCTATAAAGTCTCAAGCAAAGGAAAGGCTTGGGGTGCCGATCTATCTTTTGGGGAAGTCATTATTATGCATGTTTATTTTCTCAAGTGAATTCTTGGAGAATATTTTCCTGAAGGAAAAAGGAGAACTGATCCAAACCTGATATACCAGCTAGGAAACCTTACCTTAGGAACTCTAAGCTACTTGCATGTTGGAACCAGCTCGGGGGGATCTGGATTGAAACCAGGAACGGTTCCGAGTCATGGTTGGGTGGAACGTGGTAGTTCCCAAGTGATTTGGTCATCTAATACAGAGGTCAGATATTCCTATGAATTGTTAATGCTGGTTATTTGAGTGTGTAGGTTTCATCCTTTAAAGGAGCTTCAATTTACATGTATGAATCCCTAGACTTCCTATTCCATTTTTCTAGAATAAATATTGGCTATGTTAGGCAAATGATTACATTACATTTCCTAACCCTATGTGCTTATTCTCTATTTAAATATTCTAGGGTTTACATTTTAAACTATAACCCTAGGCTGTAATTTATTTCCTATGCTAGATTTATCAAGGGTTTGTTCATATTATTCACTTTTTGTAAACTTAATTCATGTATAAATTTTTATCTAGGGTTTTGCACCTTAGTTTTACTTATGTATTATCTTTACTGTTTAAACTGAGTTTCCTACAAACTAGGTTTTATTTCATATCTATTACATAGTTGTTTTGGGCCTATATACTCTACTGACATATTTCATTTGTCAGCAGAGCCATGCTCAATTAAATACTAGTCTAGATCTATGCTTCATTTAAGACCTAGATTTAAAGTTAGCATCTTTTAATTATAATAACAAGAAACTAATCAATATACTATTAGTATATAACCGGTATATTATTGGTATATATATGTGTGTGTGTGTGTGTGTGTGTGTGTGTGTGTGTGTGTACCAATAGTATACTGGTTATATACCAATAGTATATATATATNGGCCAGCAAAGACCTTTCAAGGTCCGTATAATAAATTTACGATAAATACCAACTCATTTACATTAAAATAAACATTATCATAATCAAATAAACAGAGCAAGTATCAATACCATTCATTGATCTATGATCTAGTCCCTTTTCCAAATCAAAATTCATAGCTCTATAATATTACAAATTTCATTATCAGAATCGTATGCCATAAATCAAAATAGTCCCATCCAATAATTACAAGCAGCCATCTTATAACAAATAACCAAAGTAGCATTACAATAATTAAATTAAGAACCCTGTAAGCACAATGAGGTCATAGAATCGAGTCCTATGGACACTCGGAATGCCCAAATAAGAACCACATTATTATCTATACACAAAAAATCATATAATAACCAATCCATTGCACCAAGGTCATAGGAATGAATCCTGTAGACAACAAATTTCCATTTTACGTACATAAAATAAAATACGGTGCTCATTATATTAAAAACCATAATAACATTATACACAGTAATCCATTTATAAACCTCATCATAAGCAACGACCCAGGATCGAATCCTGTGAGGTCTTTTTATTATTACACAGAGCCACGGTATACACAGTTGGTATGCAGGATGTAACTCAAACTAATGTTTTAATATAGAGATCATAAGACCCTTATAAACCATACCCACTATAATATGTGGCCTCATCCTTCTTCATTCAAAGATTTAAACGCTCTAAAGAATTAAAAACCCTGATATAAAATAAACAATAGTCTGCCATACGTTTTCTTTTCCATGTCATAAACCCCAACTGTAACTCTATTCTTTATCACAACCACAATGGTGGGTACCAACGCCATTCATGGTGTGGTCCCAAAATCCATCAAGCTGACTATTCATTCATTCACTTAACCATTACAATCGATAAAGGCATTTTCCATATAAATAAAAATCAAATATTGAAATGCAGCATCATAATAAACATCAACGCGGAACTATTTTACACACACAGTATTCATAAAGTCGTAACAAATTTACACAGTCATCACCTGTGTCCATTGCACCATTGCAAGCAATGGTGCTACCCTGGTTACATAATGTAATTCAAAATACAATTTATAAAAATTATACACAGAGCCTGTCAAGGCACCAAGTTGATTTGCCTCACGACAAGAATCATATTATTTACAAAAATCAAGTCTTTACAAACTCAGACCCAAAGGCCAAAAAACCCCACAACTTAAAACCCAACCATGACAAAGTTCAAAACCCAGTTCTAAAGCCAAGTAGTAGGCTTACCGTAAGGGTAATGTTTTCCCATGACTCGTTTTGCAAGCTACGAACTAGGAATTTTTCCTCGCCAACTCTATAACCTTGCAGTTGGTAAATAGCACGATGAGAAGTAAGCTATGGGGTTACAAGTTACAGAGAACATGTTTCTTATAAAAAATGAATTCCACACCTTACCTTCATGTCGATACTAGCAAGGTCGTCCTCCTTCATCCACACCAGAGCTGAGAGCAAACAACAAACAAATGAAATGACCAATCCCATCGTGAGCCAAGCCCTAAGCTTGGGTTTCCACACACCCCAATGTGCATTAATGGTGCCATCCTGCTAGCCATTATCAAACTTAAACCCACATCTCTTTATTCTTATGCGTTACCATTTCGAATTTCCACCATTTCCATGCAAGAGTCTAAACCCCAATGTTAAAATTCTTAAACCCCTTGCACATAGCTTAAACCATGTTATAATTCCACCACCCCAAAGTCTAATGCAATATATAAGTCTCATGTATATCGCTTAACCATAGGCTCTAAGTCTTAGAACCCTTTGCTCATCGTTTTCCTTAGGCTCTAAGCCAAGGACCATGGCATATGAAATATGCCATGGTAATATTGTTATTTATAGAGTCAATAATAGGTCTTTAGCCAAAGTTTATAAACCTGCCAAGAATAATAAAAATATATTTTAATACTTATAATAAAATAAACGTGTAATTACAAATTCTAGGATATGAACATTTAATGATAATCACACTATAAATATAAAACGTGGTAATTACCTTGCCACTAACCTGAGTGTGTAAAACACAGTAATAACAACTAGTAGGTGTATTAATAATCAAAGGTCCAAGTACTTAGTGACAAGTTGCGGTCACAAAGTATAAACTGCACATAAATAGGAAAAAGTTCCTTAGTTCAAACGGAAGTAAGTAAGCTCGCTAGACAAGTATAAACTTTACCTCTTAGATAGTCACATGGGAGAACTAGTCCTGCCACTCCACCCACTTGGTTCCAAGAAAAAAGTTAAGTTAGAACCATGTAAATAATAAGTAAGCACATGCTGAAATTAAATAAGTTAATAATCAAAGTAACTACACATACACAGTAGTATATAAATATAAGAATAGCTTAGTGATCAGCATTACGACACCGTAATGTAAAACACAGTAATAATCGTAACTAAAAGTAAGAAGTTAGAACGTAAGAACATCTTACAATGAATCAGTGGTACACTTAGTGTACATTATATTTTGCAAGTTCAATAATGTCTAGCATAGGTAGTTTTTACTAGCCTAATAAAAAAAAATTATTTTCAATTTTTTGGGACATTACAATGAAATTTCATAATTAATTCTTAACTATAAATTAAGCTTCTTAGTATTGCACTAAATCATACCCACTAAAACATGTGCTACCAATTACAGTTGACTCCTGGTGCAATGTCCAACCTTGTATATTGTGCTTTCCATGATGGGATTGGAAATTTTTTGAAGATGTTTCATGAAATTCAAAGAATTGCACAAGATTATGACAAGGTTCGTCTAGCTAGAGGCACTGAGACAACAAAATTTGTTAAAATTTGGGAGGAGATGGAGAAAATCGGTGTTCCATGTAAGATAGGAGAACCATACCATCATAAAATCCAATAGTACAACGATCTTAACTATGGGAATCTGATGGATCAGCATCAAAAAAGATCCTCATTTGACATGAAGAAAAATTATTAATAATTATATTAACATATCAATTACTATTTATGTGCGCCTTGACTAATAATAAATGATGGTGTTATATTTTTTTTTACTAATGTAGGATGGATCTAAGTGTTATTCATTTTGAACATAAAACTCAGTATATAATCATATGCATTGAAACTTATGTCTTGTTTCTAGGTTATTGAAGGCCTACCGGATGAAGAGAAGTATACCAAGTTGGTGAGGATGTGGAAGTGTTATAAATAATTCCACATGTTGCAACTGCAAGGGTGTAGAGAGGACGATGCATATGCATATGAGAAAAGGTATGTAAATTCATTTTATTAGTATCATCATATTATTTATTTCGAATGGTGATATCATTTCATTCATGATAAACATTTTGAGCCACTGTCATTGCAAAATTGGCATCCTTTCTAGTGAGTGGCATTGGTTGTGTTCTTGTTGTTTAGTAGATGAGATGGTTCCTTATATGCATGTCCAAGGGGCACATGCTCTTGATATGAATCGATTTATTCATCCTTATACTTTGGGACGATGAAGGAATGAGTTAATGGAAGGTAAGCATAGAGAAATGAAAATTTTGAAGAGAAACCAAGGAGGAGGAAGAGGAGTTACTAAGGAGAATAGAGGAAAATTTGAACATGACAGAATGTGTTTAGTAAATGAGATGAGAGGACAATTTTCCAAGCTTGTTATGAGATCAGAAGGTACTTTCCAAAAGTTTAGAAAAAGGAGATTCTTGCCTTAAAATATTAGACGTCAACTTCGTGTTGAATATGAGAACTCAAGAAATCCATTAAATGAGGAAACCACAACACAATTGGCATAATGTTACCTTGGTGTCACTAGTCAACAAGTCAAACAACTATTTGACTCATGGGTAAAAAAATCTAAGAAATCATTGATTGCACCACCAACAATAAAATTGTCCTAATTTTAAATGGTATCTAGTTCAATTTTCATTTTATAGTGTGAGGAGCCATAATGTGTGTGTTCATTAATTATTAACATGTCCTCATAGTACAATAACTATCTTCCAAGATCAAGGATAATCAACAAATATGGTGAAGAATCTTATCGTGAATTGAATCGCTTTGAAAGAATAAGAAAAAAAATGGTGCTAAAACAAAAATACAACATCATGTCTTTCTCTCCACTAGTGAATGTTATGTTCATTCAATTTATTACATATCATTATGTCTTTGTCAATATAGTTGATTTGTGTTTGAAGGCACATATTTTTCTTGATCCCTAACTTTGTCTTTCCCGCTGATCTCAAGAAATGATTCAGGCCGAAGTGATAAAAAAAACAAATGCAAGGGGAAGTAATTTATGATACCCCAATCATGCTTGATGATAGTAACAATCACAGTTTGGGTATTTCATCCTCTAGAAATGAGGCATTGCAAGCCATTCTAACACAAGAAATCCAATTGTCAGTTGTTGACACACCTATGATGGTAGTTGAAAATTACAGTAAAGCATATGTTTCATGCTCAATAAATGAGACAGGGAGTATTGCAAAACATTAGAATTGAATGGAGAAACTAGGTTGATAATCCAATGACTGAAGCCATGAATCACAATAGAATGTGTGTTCCATCCTCAATAAATGGTGCAGAGAAAATTGTTGAAAAACAAGATATTCAAGGGACAATTATTGGCATCGAAATGATGGCAATTGAGAATCATGTAAAACTGGGTGATGTTCAAATAACAAAGAGACAAGCAAAAAAGAGAAAAGTCCAAGATGATCATAAAAGAACATTGTATGCAAAATGGTGGAAAAAACATGTGATGAGTTAATCATTTGCTAAGAATTGTAGTCATTGGATGGATGAATGAAGAGAAGTAGGCTCAAAAATATGGATTATTCAATCTAGCATGAGATTAATATGGATTTTTCTATCAGTCACTAATGTACATTAAGACTATTGAAATGTCAACTATTATATTTTATCTTTTAAGTCTGAAAATCTGCTCGTCTACAAGAATTTCAAAGTTTCCTATAAGACATGCATAAGCCTCATGATGAAGTCCAATTTAGTGGTTTCAGTTGAAGAAAAAAAATGTAAGGAATTATTTATCCATTTAATATAGACATTTTTCTTATCCATTTTATAAATATATTTTTCTTAGCCATTTTATAAAGATATTGAGTGTATGTATTGGTATTATAAAAATAATATTCACTTCATAAAATGTATCATTCTTTGGATAAGTTTATGTATTTTATAAAAAATCTTTATTTCATATGAAATAGGGACATTGACGTCATAACCCAATATATCTGAATTTGTGAAAAAAAACAATGTATGTGAAATCAATTAAAAAAAACCTCATTTGCGTGCATTCCTCAGCATGCATTCCTAAGCGTGCATTCCTCAACGTGCATTCATAAGCGTGCATAGACAAAACAGGGGTTTGGTAAGTGTACATAAGTCAATATTGCAGTGAACAAAGATTGTTTTCCATGATTCCAATTCTAAACCAAAACAACCACGACCGTAATTGAAATAGGTTCATGGAATACCATGGAAACAGATGAAACGGGGGCGTCTTGCACAATGGAAACAAACATGGGATCCTTCTCTACCATAGCATCAGGAGAAGCAGGGGGTTCCCAGTTTGAATGGTTCATAATGAAACAATTACAAGAGAATGTTGATGGATGGAGTGATACAACCATATGGCCAACCGGTATGTTAAATATCCTTTTAAGAGCAGGAGTGCATAGGTTTATTTCTAGACAGTGTAATTTGCAAAATGAGGATATATATGACGCCATCTATAGTTATGATCATGGGGCGATGGAATTGCAAATTTTTGATAAGAGGGTTCATCTACACCCTAATTTTTTTGCTAGAGAAACAAAAATTCCACGCAGAAGGGGGCAATGTTAAACTCCTGGAAAACCCCCAAGCTAGAAAATATTCAGATGGCCAGTAAAATTTGTGGGAAATGGTTAGTTGTTCCCAGGAATGGTCTAAAAATGGAATATGGTCCTCAATGAATATACAACATCCTGATTCAGATTATCCTTAGGACCATTATGAATCACCACAAGCAACATGATCTTTTGGGTGATTGTATGAAGTTGGACATACACTAGGTTGAAGACATGGCCATAGATGTCCCTCATCTATTGGCTAGCAAATTGCACAATGCATTGCAAGATATTAAAATGAAGAGGGTCAAGTTCACTTACCCCGACACACTGCAAAAACTTATTTATTTATGTCGACCCAATGTTGTAGGGTCAAAATCTATTAGAACATACATTAGGAATCACAAAGAACAGCAAAAAATGAGTAATTACCTCAATCGTCTTTAAATAAAAATGTAGAAGGAGTTTCTACTATCACTACATCAATAGTACATGAACAAACTTTTGAGGACAATATGGAATATGTGGGAAACGACATGACTTCACTATTCCCTAAAGAAAATGTTGTTGTCACAACTTTGGATGGAATGCATGGAAATGTAAAGTACAAAAATGGGAGGAATTTGTGAACAATGATATGGACCATTCACTGACTAGTGATGAAGACCTAATTCATGCCAAATATTCTTTTGATGGTAGATTTTTTTTCTCTATTTGAAAAATTGGTGCATTTCAAAGAACAATCTACCTTTTGGGAGGATTCCTTCATGGCTAGATACAAATTGTGCAGAACTAAGGATGTCTAAATTCTTGATTTCATACAACATGTTACAGGTTTACAGATAATAATAAAAAAATCATGGAAACTGAAAAAATAATTGGCCAAAAGGATAAAATTATTAAGGATCAATCTTTTGAATTTAACGTAATTCTAGATGGATTGATTTCTGAATTTGACGGACTCAAACCTATTTTAGGCTCAAAAGAAAAAAAGATGAAGCACCTATAGGAAGACTTGAAAATGAGCTAAAAAATAGGCCTAAAGTTTTGAACATGCCACAACTGAAGACTGTAGTTGGTAAGGAAGCAGAACTTCGGCAAGAATTGAAGCAAAAAGAAACACTCATTACTATTTTGAAAGATGAGTTCGAAAAAAAAATCAGAGAAATGACCATTAAATATCAAAATGAGACGGGAGAATATGAAAGAAGAATGGAAAATTGAATAAAACAATTAAACAGAAAAATGAGTTGCTAATAACTAAGATAATTAAAAGGATTTCAGCAAGTATCGAGACTAAAAGAGCTAGAAGAGGAAAAGAATCAATAGTCAATGATAAACAGGTATGCAAACCAAGTCAAGGGTAAAAAGGTTCACACACCAAAATAATCCAAAGTCAAGGGTAGAGAGGACAGCACACAAACACATTTTGTCAGTACAAAACTTGGTGATGTAACTATGGAGAGCTTACTCCAGTTTGAGAAGTCCTTGCAACGATGATAGAATACCTTGAATGAATTTGCTGCAACAATATAGGTTGTAGAGTTTACATTTTTCTCATTAGATCCAACATTGAAGAAGAAGATAGAGGAGAAGAAGGATAAAATTATAGACCTTAACCAAAAACTATTAGAGAAGGGAAAATCACTACATTTGGGATGTGAAACTAGGAAACAAAAAGTGAAATCCCAAATTAAAGCTTTACGGGAGATAGCTGTGGCAGAAGCAATTTTGTATACTCCATCTTATACATATTTGAGGGGACAAGAGCTCGAGAAGTAGGTACAAAAGGGCAGGAGAAAATTAACTGTTGTTGAATTTGAGCTGAGTTGGATGAAGGATGATCTTAAAAGAAAGGAAGATGAGCACTCAAAGAAGTATAAAAATAATTTAGAGATGTTGAAGAAATGCCTAGAATAAAAATATAGATTGCATGCAAAAGTGATGAATCTTGCAAACAAAGTGAAAGAGAAAGAAAAACAATTACAACGTATGGTTGATGAATCTTTTGTAGAACTAGAGGATCACTAGAAAAGGCAAGAGAAGCTACAACATTTTTTCTTATTCTAAAAAGGAGGAATTGCAAAAACCTCCAAAGCATACTAGAGTTCTAGAATAATATGGTGTACATATGATGTTTATGTACATACTAATATTGTTGTGATATAAATTGTAAGTATTCCTTGACAATGAATATATTTTGATATAGTTAACATGATTCTAATGTGTAATACAAGTGTAATGTGTAATCCATATGTGCATTTTTCCTATATCTACAAGATTTTAATGTGCAACCCATACTAAAAAGTGTATATTAAACTACAAATGATGAAATATATTCTTCGTGACTTTGTGGTGGTGGGATTCAGTGTTTGTTAATTGCTTTTATGCACATAGTTGCAAGTGAATAGAAATTGCATTGTAGTGTGAATAAAGAACAAACAATTTGCACCAGGCATGCAAAAGTTGCCAAGTTAAACATTTAATTATTTGGAAACCAATTGCAAAAAACTTACATTGAATTGAAATATCATCATCTCCATTGCAATACATAACTAATTGCCTAGTTATTTTTAACATTGTTAAAATTTGAAAGTGCAACATTTTATTAAACTTGTTTTAATGAAGTATGTAATTAATTTAATCTTTTCAAGTAAAGTAATTTTTTTTTAGATATTCAACATTGAAGGGTTTGATGAATATATTCCCTTAATCAATTATTCTTAAATTTTTGGTATCTTTGGTATTACTTGTAAATGGGGGAGGTAAAACCCCTATTTGGCATATTGGAATACTTTGTTATATATTGATCTTTGTATATACTTGTCTGAGTAGGATAACTTTATATATGGGCACATACTAAGTATTGTCCCATAATCAATTATACTTTACTATACTCATAAAATTTTATCACTCTTTATGAGTATAATGTGGAAGTAAATGGATGTATTTGTAATGTTCTCTTTGATTCACAAATGAATATCAAGGAACGGTTATTTTTCTTATGAAAAGAAGAAGAAAAAATTCCCTTCAAAATGGGATAAAACTAGCCCTTCAAATTCGATCAATGTTGCAAGTTTTGAAAAATTAACACTTGGTCTTCCTAACATTAACACATACCCTTGCCACAGAATTGGGTGCACCTTGAGCTCACCCTTAGTCTACCCGACATGTTGTACTTTCTTTGTACTAAAAATATGCTTGTTCATTTTTCCTCCTATCAAAATATTTCCCAGCTATTCAAATTTTACAAATTATAATCATCAAAAGTATAGGGAAACTGCTCCATGTTTGGAAAAGGGGGGCCTAAGTGTCAATGATGTCTAACAGTGATACAAATGGTGACTAACTATGATTTGATTAATCAATAGTTCCCACTGCAACCTCTAGTCCATCAGGGTCTAGATATACTCTAGCCTCTGGAGTCTCAGGGGAACGACGTGATTTTTCAGTACGTTAAAGTGACCTTTCGCGTCCTCCAAGAGATGAGGGAATCATACACAGATCAAATTAATCCCAAGATA
Organism: Pseudotsuga menziesii; assembly: GCA_001517045.1. NCBI lineage: Eukaryota > Viridiplantae > Streptophyta > Pinopsida > Pinales > Pinaceae > Pseudotsuga > Pseudotsuga menziesii. Next base: position 47,962 of record LPNX011212575.1, read on the forward strand.
TAGATATACTATATCATGAGAATCTCAAACTCATAATAACATTTGTTAAGACTTAGTCAATAAATAGGGCCTCCTGCTGAGGAAAATCTCATTTGGACTTCATTTTCGACTTTTTATGTGCTTAAAAACATGACCCATGACCGTCACTATTTCCCCTCTCATGGTTTTTTAAGAAAGAATTCCCAAAATGGTGATATCAAATTCCAAAACAAGAGGAGTTAGGAAGATAAGTTCGGAGCTCTACTACTGATGTAGGGGCTTCATAGCTCCCTCGTCCGTCGGACAGAACCTTTAGCTCATCTCGTTGGTCCTTTAGTTTTGGGAGTGATGTGGGATTAGTGGATGAGCACACACCAATTTTGATCCAGAGAAACAACTAAGTGGACTACATCCAGTTCTGACACCAACTTGAGATATGTGAAGAGATGCAAAATCTATCTGCGGCTAAAAAAATAATTTAATGTTGCTACTATGTGGTTCCAATCCCATCTTAGATGGAGTATTAATAAGTGCCAATGATGGGCAATGGTCAAGTAGGAAATATCCATTATTTGTCGTGTGGATAGTCTTTTCCTCAAAAGAACATAATCGGGGTGCCAAGAGATGGTCTCGAACAAGGAGTCTGAGCATTGGTACTATTGAGCAGAACTGTTTGGGTTGGACAAAAGAAGATAGTGAAGGATGCAGGGGGCAGGGTTACAAAACTATTTGATAGACACATGTGAGGATGACGAAGATGGTGGGAAAAATCATCTTTTCATTTCCTTGCTTACTGATTATCAGCCCTGGTTGGGGCTTATCCAACATTTTGACTTGTAATTAGTGCTTTAGAGTTTGGATTAAGAAGGAATGAACGATTTTACATTTTTTCATTTCATCTCTTGTTTGCTAACTTACTTGTCTCTTGTTTGCTAACTTACTTGTATTATGAAAATATTGATGATTGAGGCAATTTTTGTTTATTTTTATCTTGTCCAACATTCTCACTGTGTATAATGCACTCCTATCTAATTTTTTTACAATGAAAAATCAGTTCCTTGATATTCACTAATGAATAAAAGAGAACTATGTTAATACGGAAATGTTTCAGCTTTCAGCAAATTATGGAAACTAGACAGCAAAAAATTCTAGCAGGACTTAAACAACAAAAATATGGACACATTTTTTTCAGCTTAAAAAAATGAGCATAATGCAGACTTGTCAATCAACAAAATGGGTATAACTAAACAGTAATAGCAATTAATATCAAGCTGAGTAAGAATGATAATCCTCTACTTACTTATGAACTCAATCTAATTCATCTACTACAAGGGAATGTGTCATTTCATGCACTCGTTCAGTTTCTTCATTGGCTTTCATTCCATAAATTGCATCACTTGTAGTGCTGAAAATCTAATGGAAAATTATAGGTTGATTACAATCACATTCAGAATTCATCCAATATAATTTTAATACTGGGGTTTTTTTTTTCTATTGATCCTTATTATGCCCTTAATTGGTTTTCTTAAACTGTCATATGGTTTGTTTGGACTGTCAATGGACTGTCAATGGGGTGTCTTCAAATATGATTAGACTCTTTAACCAACTTCATATGTTCTTCATTAATTAATCCTAATGACCAAACTTGACATCCTAGGTATGAAATCTATAATGCAATAATTACACATTTCTGAGCCTACTCATCCATGAATTAGCTATATCAAATTGGATACATAGCTAGGGTGATTCCATGAAGATGGGTAACACTTTTTGGCCAAATTTGGCGATGAAAAACTGATTTTTTACTCATGTGCTAGATAGAAGCCCTCAAAACGCATATATGCCATGTGAATTTTGACTTGCAGTAAAAAAACAAATTGTAGAATATTATGTTGGCTTCATAGTGATATTTTTTTTTAAATATTCCGATGTCATTTAATGTGTGAAGTTTTGCATTTAATGAACTGTGTGACCTTAAAAATTTGAAGAAGTTAATAAGTGGCTCGTGTCCACGTAGAGTAATTCAATATTGCATTAATAATTTAAAAAAAATAAATATATGAGCATGATCTACATAAAATGCAGTGTGATGTGCATATTTTTTTGTTAATTTTTTTCGCATTATACAATTATTTATTATTTTTCGAAAGTGACCACATTCAATTTCAGCATCGTTTTAAACACATATTTGTCCACGTAAAGGAATTTTTTCTATTTTTTCAAAAATTGAAAAACCAAAGATACCCTTTTGAAGAGGACACGTCAATATGTGATGTGTGCATTTTTAAGAATTTTTTGGCTGTGTATTTTTAACTCTATGGATTTTTCTTTGAGCTGCTTCGAAGTTGCAATGTGGTTTTCTAAGTATAAGTTTTAGAAGTAATTAAAAAATAAATATCATATGAATACCAAAATGTGTGTATGATACGTCAATGGATAGAAGATTCGTTGGTGAATCTATTGGCATCAACTCCGCTCAGTTATGTGCTAGGAATGGTAGGGTTTACACCTCTTCAAGGCACAGGAAATTTTCCATTTGTTTGAATGAGGGCTAAGTCTGTTTTTTTAAGCCCTCGACCGAGGTATTTAAATACCTCGGTCGAGGTATTAATAAGACCTCGACCAAGGGTTTGTAAAGCCCTCGACCAAGATACGGACCTCGGTCGAGGTCCTTTAAAGCAAGAGTGAATTCGAACATTAATCACACTCCAACTACAAAATTAAATGTGTTTCCCACCAAATTTTTTATAAAAATCTATATAATCATGTAATTCATACTATTGCCTTAGAATTTCATTGAAAAAACGTTATTTTGACATACAAAGTTAGCATTGTAGATTGTGTTATAGGTGTCAATTTGGATTGTTCATCAATCACAATGGGAAGCAGCCAACGTCGAACAAGAAGAAATGAGAGAAATCAAAACGAAATTGAAGAGAAAAGAGAGAAAGATAAAGAAAGGAAGAGGAGAAGAAGATCAATCTTGAGAGAAGAAGAAATTCCAAATGAAGCTATGATGGAGGAAGCAAATCCAATTGATATAGGTATAATTTCAAAGTTATGCAATTTGATTTTCATTTTCATAGTTTACAATTTGATAGATTTCATAGTTTACAATTTGATAGTTGATAAATTTCATAGTTTACAATTTCATATTTTACAATTTGATAGTTAATAAATTTCATAGTTTACAATTTCATAGTTTACAATTTCATAAATTTACAATTTCATCAATTTACAATTTACAATTTACCATGGTCGACACTAATATTTGAAATCGGTTGGTTAGGTTCACTTATCATAGACTATGGTTAAGTGTTTTTGTCTATGATAATTTCATATTGCAACCTCCATCAAATTGAGAGTCTTGCATGTATGCCAATTTTTTAAAGTTTTGCTTATG
>LPNX011212586.1:18153-37569 GCA_001517045.1 Pseudotsuga menziesii
GAGTTATGCAAGTTTGGTTTGTTTATTATGCTGTGAAATTATATATGAATGAATGATAAGTTAATCAGAAGTCGATTAGTAATTATTTAGAAAGGCTAAGGTACAGTAATACCCCTCTCTGCATGCAGAAACCTGATTTTGCGGCACCCCATTGCTGTTTCGGGTGAGACTGCAACCTGCGCGCAGGTTGTTGCCGAAAGGGCCAACACAGTGGGTCTTTTGTTGGTGCGACGTGTAAAGTATTAACCCGGGTCTGCCCAAGTGCCCAACACTGACACAAAGGCTGTTTTAATTGCATAGGTAAACTTCTAACTTCCCTTTGAACATTAGGAAGCATGACAAAATACTTGGCAGCATTGACTCGATGAGGCGGAACACAATACGACATTGGACAATGCATTCTTTAAAAGACTCAAAGGAGTGACATGAATCATGAAAGTGGATCGACTCAGAGACAAGCTGATTTACCCAATTGACTGAATGAAATGCAGACAAGTGCCATGTTCAAAGGTGACGACAAACTACCATTTTATTTTAAAAATGAATTGATTCCCTTCCCTTAATTTCCCCATCATGATTGATGAGTTCCTCTTTTTGTTTTAACGAGTTCAAAGAGGGTAACAAACACTCGTTATAGCTCATCTAAAGACAAGTCCATTCTCATACATTTTACAAACCTGAGAAATGAGGGTTCTGTTCCCAAAAAAGGGTCTCTCAGTGTTTAATTTAACGAGTCCATTAAAAGTTAACTCTGTATCGTTCACATTTAGAGAGTCTGAATGAAGATAGAAGAAGACTCCAAAAGGGTCCTTTTTCGTATGATTTAGTCTCTAGGGCCCTAAAAAGTATAAAATAATACCCAAGAGAACTCTTCCAGTCATGATTGGCTGGAGTGTTCTTTTTTCGTAATTAGTCCATCTGAACCGAAAAAGAGATAACCTATCGTCGGAAAGAAGACTCTTCAAATACTTTTACGAGTACTAAAAAGACATGTACTCGACAATCTTTTCATATTTAGGGAGTCTGAAAAGAGTTTAAAGGAGACTCCATTAGGTCTCTTTTCACGGTGAAGGCTTTTACGAGCCTGAAAAGAATCAGAAAAAAGACTCGGAACTTTGATACTGGGTTTTGGGAGAGTGATCAAAGTATATAAATGAACACTCAAGGACTTTTTCCATTTTCCAAAAGTACAAAAAAGTAAAAAATGAACTTCCCCATAGGCATTACTGCTTATTCCTACCCATGCAAGACTTAAAAACAACTATTAGTTTCCCAAAATATTTGAGAAAATGACTTTTATGAACTATATTAAAGGGTAATTTTATAAAAAATGATTTAAAAACATTAAAAACCCTAAAAATAGGTTATAAAAACTAAGTAAACTAGTAAAACACCAACTTATTTACTATTTACCAAACCTTGAGAGCATTTTGGGAGATTTGGAGCCAAATCTTCAGCTGGAGATTACACGAGCATCCATTGTCCGTTTTTTGCATCGTCGGAACCAGGTAAAATCTAAAACCATTCTCTTTATTTTCATGGTTTCCAATTTTTTATTTTCATGGTTTTTCGAGATCATAGGCCAAACCTAAATTAGCAAATGCGGGAACCATGCTTTCCCTTTACAGGAAAGGTAGTGCTCGACAGAAATCATTTTTTTTTAGTTTGACACAGGTGGTGGCACCGCTCTGTCTTAACTAGGTAGAGGCGCTGCCGGCCATGAGCTTCAAAAAACATATGGCCTGGCCAAAATAAAAGTTTATAAGAAAATTTAATGGTTGGAAATTTTTTTAAATGATTTTTTAATTGTTTTTGGTAGGTTTATCGGATCAAAAAATGGTTATTTGGAAAGAAATACAACATGAAAATGATGATGCCCTTGCCGCAAGAAATGTAGGTTGTGTGGGTGCCCTACGAGGTTGTGGCCTTCACAAGTTCTTCCAGACCCCTAGCATGATTTCGCATCCCCTCTTACTAGAATATATTCTACAAATGTGGAAGCCAGAGCATCAACACTTTGAGGTAGGACCTCATATTTTGACTATAGAGGTGGACGACATTTAGTTTGTAACGTCCCCGAACCTCCGAATGACGAAGATGATGCTACCAAACCATCAAAAAACCTCCAGGAAACTAGCCCCATGAGCAAGAACATGCATATAAAGCTGAAATAAAATGCTTAAAACATAAAATACGCTAAGATGCATAAAACATACACGGATGCATAGTTACTCAACATACAGTGGAAGCAAACATATACATTACAGCATCAACATGTTCATCATGACTCATTAGACATTAGACATTGAATGTAAATGTAGAAGCAAAATGGTCAAGAATGCTTATCTTATAAATATCTCGTCCCGCAACTAGCTACGTCGTTGCAACGTTCCACCCAACCATAGGCCAGCATGCTCATCAATCTCTCGGCAACACTGCCACCCCCGAGATGGGCATGATTCCCCAAGGAATAAGGGACTAAGCAGGCTTACACATAGCCAAGGTTATACAAAATATCCAAGTCAACACAGTTGGGTTTATCAGGTAGTCAAGGAGCTAGGAAAGGCTAAATGCTAAGCTGGTGGTCTCAATGGAGAGCTAGGGATGCCTACACCAGAGCTAGCCCAACTTCTAAGACATCCACACACCCAACACTTGGAATCAGTCCCTCAGGCCCTGGCTTCCCTTTCTAATTCTCTTCAAGGGTTGTGGAGAAGAAATCCAGCAGTCTATTTTTGTTGGAGTGGCTCCCAAAAACCAGGTTTCTCAAGCATACCCATCCTCTAATCCTACTATAAACAGTCTGAAGACCAACCACTACATACCTGCAGTAAAACAAGCAGTTCACAGCTCTGTGAAGAAGATAAAGACAACAGGGTGACAACCCAGACGAAAATGGTGAGCACAACTGAAGTCAAACAAGACAATTTAGAGTTGTTCTTGGCCCTAGCGTGGCCAAAACAACTCAGCAGCAATCCCAAAAGGTGTTTGCACACACAGCAACCCAAAAATAGGGAAAAACAACAGTCATGCCTTTACCACTGTAGCAACGAGAGAAACACAAACTCACAGCAAACCCCAAAAGGATGTTTGCACATGCAACAACCAAAACCAGGGAAAGATCAACAACCTAATCCCATAATGGAACAACGAAAGCATTACATAGTCTGCAAAAGGGGAAAGAAGATGAACTCCTAGCATTGACAGGGGAAAGCATATACATAGCAGGATCATGCCTCTCAGGCTGCTCTTCCAGCTTGTCGCATGAGATCACAATCCCCCAACCCCTGCATGAGGAAAACCATGCTGATTTTTGGTCTGTGCGTGAGGATGAACAAAACAATGGGGAAATACCCCAGATGGTGCACATGAGGAAGCAGAAACTCCCTGCATGAAGGGAAAGACTTATACAGACCATAATCATCCAAAAGTGGAGAGCCAACCGACTGCTTGCATGAGGGTAACCATGAAGATCTCCTGCCTATGCGTGAAGAGAACCCTCCGCGTGAGGATAGACCAGACAAAACAATGGAAGAACCCTCCATCATGGAAGAGTGGAGAGAATGGGAAGGTTGCTTCTCTACCCCTAGCGACGTGAAGAGGAAGAGTCCACTGGTGGAGTGGGCACATGGGAAAGGACTGACAGTCCTACCACACCCACCACTACTCAACAATAAATACTCCCAGACAACAGAAGTTTAAATGGGTGGTCTACACATGGAAAAATCCCAATGACCCCCAAGGGTTAGACAAACCCCCCCCCTTAACCTTAGGAATCATGCCCTTTTCATTTAACGTTGCACCGTCGTAGCTGGATGTAGGTTTATTTTAATTAATGTGCATATTTACATGATGCCAAAACTATAATGTGTCGGATAGCATGATATACCATTGGCAACAATCCCTATTGTTGAAACATACACAACCAAATCAATGGTGGGGCTTTTTCTTTTAGCTCCACACCATGATTAATTACAAAATATACATCATGTACCTTTTAATGCAAACGGGGTCAAAATCGGGGTATTACAATCCCCTCCCCCTTGTAATAACACCATCCTCAGTGTTCCAATACATAGGAATGCATATACCATTTGCACATTCAAAATTTCAAAATTTTGCAGATCTGTCCCGTGTTCAATCATTTACTTTAAACTTTCAGGACCAAGCCCCTTGTCTTCCACAAGCTTGTCCTGCTGGTTCTCAGCTTTCAACTCATCCCCAAGTCTAGGAACTTTGTGGCTGCTACCCTCTTTAGGTTTCCTTGTTGGGCAGTCCCAACGGTAATGATGTCCTCCACATTTCCAACATTTCGTTGGCTGCTTCATCTTTACCTGCTCAAATTTCTTTGAGTCTTCATGACTAGAATGTTTCTTAACGGATCACTTGGATGAATGTCCCATCATTGATCCACTTTCCTTGCCTTTACGAATTGCTCCCAGAAGGATTTTTACCTCCTTTTGCAAACAAATAGAGTCTTGCAAAATATGGTGGTTCATCTCATTCTGCCTTTTCTGTATCTTGAGCATCTCCCCAAGATTCTCTTGGGTCTTGGCAATCATTTGAAGGAGACTTCCAGCCAAGTCCAACAGCTTTTGGTTTGCTGCCATGATCAATGTGCACCACTGGATTTCACCTTTCTCACCTGTGAAATGCATCATTGAAATTTTGTTAGACCAAGCATAATATAGGCATTAAAATCAGTCAATTAATTGCCGAATTGGCATGACATTCCAAGCCTCATCAAGGAGACTTTTATATTTTCCATGCCTTCCCAGCAGGCACATGAGCTCATTCATGTCCATTCTTGGGCAGGGAATTAACTATTACAGCATTCACAATTTACTTTAAGCAAATACACACATTCTATTTTCAATCATACATGCATTCAACAATCTTTTGTTTTCACAATGCATAAGTATATATATAATCAGAAAGGAAAGAGAGAGCAGCAAGAGTTTTTCCCCTCTTTGTCTTGTTCCATCCTGGAACCCACACCACCAATGTGGTTTTCATGCTCTCAACCTCTTTCACTTCACCGTCAATGTTGGACCAACGCCTTTTGGTCATGAAACTTAGTGTCTCCGATCTATTTCAGACCTCTCAACCATGGAGCCTCCCCACATGGTTTGTCTCGGCTGCTAGGACCGTCATAGTCTCACTAGCACCTTTTTTTTATTACTGCTCATTTGAGCTCTTCAGGATAGTCACATGTCCACATGCACCCTTAGGATGCTCTCTTAGTCCTTGCTTCCAGCGATACCTATATTCAAACATTGAATAGATTCACATGTTTAGTTTATTCTCAATGGCTTTTATCTCTTAAACAAGATCTTAGAATATCATAACCAAATCATATACACATGTATATTCATAGAAAGAAATTGCAAAATAATCCAATACTTATCTATATTGTGTGTTTCCTCTTTGGTCCACAGAATCCTGCTTCACTTTGCAAGCCTTGGGATTGCCTATGGACTTGGATGTTAGGTCAGCACTCAAACTGCTCCACAACATCTTTTATATATATCAAGCATAGTCAAGCCAACCTACAGTTGGGTTTATCAGACCGTCCAGCCAAGCCAATACACAATTGGGTTTATCAGGCCGCAAAAAATCAAGCCAATACACTACTGGGTTTATCAGGCTACTTAGCCAAGCCAGCTACCATACTGTAACATTTCCACCATTTCCACAACATCAAATAATTACACAGTCAAGCCAACCTACAGTTGGGTTTATCAGACCATCCAGCCAGTACACCGACTGGGCTTGGAACTTTACCATTACCATTTCCAGGTTTCATTTCCAGCAGTGAGCTCTAATTCCACTACCCCATACCACACAAGAAACCATTCCCTTCTCTGCTCTTCAGTCCCTCGGGAATGTCTCCTTCTCTGTGCTCTTCAGTAGAAGACGGGATGAGCCCAAGCCATTGTCCATTTAATGTGCAACACCAAACTGCATCTGTTTAGCCTGACAACACCAGCAATATAAGCAAATTCATCAGCGTTATTGCTTTAAAACTATAATCATATTTCACATCATTCACTATCAAGTATTGAGACACCAGGAGTGCATCCACTCCCTAGGGTGTAATCAATATTGAAAACCCTTTCATGATCTGACATCGGGAAAGTGTGCACCCTTTTCCGGTGTGTACCATGTAGGCCCTATTCATGCTCAAGCAATCGATCATAATGGAAATAAAATCAAAACATGTTCTGCATATGGAATTTTAATAATTTGACATGCATATTCTTAGCTAGGGTCACAGAACACTTATCCATTTGCCGAGGCAGTATTCTTTTGTTAAGGAGGAATGGGGGCTCCCTTCTCTGAGTTGACAGTCCCTTGGTTTTCCATCCCAAATCCTTTTTATATTTTGTATCCACATGTCTTACCGACATAATATATACCATCTCACTCATGTTTCTTACCAAACATGTAGTGCAGATGAGACATTTCCAAGATGTCCAATGGAGTTTCACCCAAAACCCATTTCCAACATAGGGGAAAACCTCCCCATGAAGTTTGGCTCTTGCAGGCCATCACACATGATATTTATACAATGTGTACCCCTGGCACATTCATCAAGTATCCAAATAGTCAGTCATTACCTGAGAATACAATCCAAATTGATTGTTCCATAACCAAGCAATGACATTAGTAATTAAATTCAGTAGGAATTTGCAACTCTGTCTACTACAGAAATTGATTTGCTTAGCTATGAGGTGATCCTCATTTGTTGGTCTCTTGTAAGCAACACTACTTATTCCCATCATACTTTTATGCTTACTAGCATCACATGAACATCCACTTACAACATGTCCTCCTGACACAATTCTATGCAAGCCAATAGTAATTAGTAGTTGTCAGCATTTTCTCAAATCCGAAATTTACAATTTCAAATTGACAACTCATTATGCATACAAACTATTTTCATAGCCATGAGACTCTTCTCATGAGGTTTGGCTCTTTCACATGGTATATTACGGTATTTGTCATGGTCTTACCCTCATTGCCATGCCCCAAACAATCTACCTGAAACCTGAACCTCAGTCAGCCAAACACTTGGTAAGTCTTGTTGCATATAACTTTTTCATTGCTGCAACAATCACTGAAGCATTTTCAGAATTTATAAAATTCAAACACTTCCAGCTGTTAATCACATCAATATTACCAAAACTCATTTACTTCACGCAATCATTATCATACTTTAAATTACAAGGTACAAATACATCATTTATGCAATTTAAATGAATTGTTTAGATACTCCTTACTTCACAAGCGTATCATTTGTACCACCTTGCCCTTCCATACAGCATTTTCGGCAGCCAATTGATCATGACTACCCTCTTCATGCACTCCCACTTACTATCCTGCATTCATAACAACTCTTGAAATGGTTCCAGAATTGTCATCAATTCATCATTTCAGCCACTAGTTATTCATAATAACACATGCACTATCTCGATGTATTCATGCAATGCATCACAACCTTTGCACCCATTCTTATGTATGCATATCTACAACATTTACTTATACTCTTCATATGCATCCATTCAATGCATAACTACAATATTTATAAAATCTTTTAATGCATATCCACTCAATGCTACCTTGCATTTATTCAGGAATACTATGCATTCAAACATACCATGCATGGCATAACCATGACTACTTCATATAGGATGCATTACTATAATCAAGACCATCAGTACTTACTTTCTTTGGGCTACTAAGCTCATAACAACATATACATGCATGATACATTTCTGTATGAATGTATTATAAATTTCAAATACCCACATGGTATGAGACCTCTTGCTCTTCCACTCCATGCAATTGTCATAATTAACCCTTACCTTCATGGGTCCTACTTACACCCTTGGCATTATCAGTTTGGTTGGTCCTTTGCAGGAGATTGTAGAATTTTCTCACCAACTCTTGATTCTGGACTTGTTGCCTTATCCCTTTCTCCATAGGGTTGCTGGTCACATTCGTCAACATCAACAACATATTCAGCCACGTCCATGTTGTCATTGGTTTTTCCACTAATTCCAACACCAATGCAATGATTATCATTAGTAGTCCATTATAAATGTATGATTCTCACTACTCTCACCCACATGTAATATCCTATGCATGCAAGGCATATCCTCATACATTTTATGTACAAAACTTATAAAATGTAATTATAATTAGCAAGACAGGGTTTAAGGAAATTTCTCTTTTCAAGTCCCTCATTTTTGCATGGAACTCCTCTTCCACACAACAGCTGGTTTGACTTCATGCTCTTGCTACCTCTAGGCATGCAATTCTTGGATTGTCCATATTGACAGCAGCACATTTCTTTTTCACGCATTCACTAGTATTTTGCTATTTTGCATTCAAATTCTGGTGATGCTCCCTTGTTCCCTGCTGGATAAGCTTTCCAACGCCTATCCACATGCTTCATTCTAACCTCTGGTGTAAAAACCACACTACTTCTAGAATGATGGTTTTCATCAATTTTAGGCAAAACACACAACTATATTTTGGTCTGAAATACTAACTTCAGCCACCTAAAATTCCTTCTCCTTTTCAGCCCTGAAACTGATGAAAAATTCACTGAAAATTTCACTAAAACACTAGCTGAAATTTGCTGAAAATTCCACTGGAAAAACCCAAATTTCCTTTGGCCCAATTGGACCTCTTCCCAACTAAATTTCCGGCGTTTCGGTGACCAAAACCTCTAGTCTTCTCCGATGCTCATCAGTGGTCTGTTTGTCTATTTTTCTCCAGTGTGTTGGACCTGTAGTGGTCTAAGATTCCGATCTTTATCGGCAATTGGATCCTCTAAGAATTACCGCGTCGGTGATCGGATCCTCTACTCATCGGGTGGCTAGTTCCATGGGCAGCTGCAACGGTGGCCAACGAAATCTCTGGATTTTTCACGGGCCACAATCCTATCAGGGTTCGAAACTCCTAGTCACTACGGCATCGGTGGTCGGATGCACTACTCATCGGGTGAATAGTCTCTTAGGCAACCACAACGGCAAGTTCACCAACCGTTAATCCTTTCCGATCAGTGATCTCATCAACTATATTTTTCTGATGGGTGGTCGGAAGCACTAACCACTTTGGCATCGGCAATCGGAACAACTGTCTGTCGGGACGATAGTCCACTAAACACCCGCAATGGCGGACGCACGAACAACTAATTTCTTCTAATCAGCACTCCGATCTTCTAACTTTTGCAGATCCGTTTACTGATTTTGCCGAACTTCTCTTTCCTCCGTCGATGTGTCATCGACAACGTCATCCTCTAATTGTCGACGATCCCATCAACTAACTTCCACTGATCACCAATGGGTTCAACACTTAAACAAAATTTGAAAACTTTCTTCTTCTTCTCGTGGACCATAACATCTTTCGGTAGTCGAAACCACTAAGCACTACGTGTCGGCAATCAGAGCATTGGCGGTTTGAACTCCTAATCATCGGAGTGCTAGTCCACACGGTAGCCACAATGATGGACTAACAATAGCTAAATTCCTCCACGATGTCGACGAACCCAACAACTAATTTTTTGTCGACGTCATCGACGGTCCAAACAACTAAATTCTTCCGGTGTTCGCCGCCGCATCGACGATTCTATCATCTAAATTTCGCCGACGATTCCCATACTTAGAGAATTTTTCCAAAAATTTTCTTTTCTTGTCGCTTTGTCGGCTCTTCTTTCACCTAGAGCTCGCTGCCATATCGAGTCTCCCATCATCTAATCATCGGTGATGAAATCAATTAACTTATGCCGATCGCCGATGGTCGGACTTAGAAAAAAATTTCAAAATTTTTCTCTCCTTTGTCTTTTCTCCGCCTGCGTTTCGGCGATCTCTTCATCTATCCTTCACTGATCACCAATGGTTTGCGTTGAGTGATATTCAACCTATACATTCCGCTATATTGGAGGATCTTCTCACTTAGTCCTCCGATGAGTCAACGGCCTAAGACTTAGAAAAAAATTTCTTTGAAGTTTTGTTGTCATTTATTTTCTTCTGGGTAGAGGGAAACCTGCCTCTGCTAACTGGTCTCTCATGGCCCTCTGAGGCCCATGCTACAACTTGTAGGCTGTGTCACTGCATCTTCACGGCCCATTCAGGCCCATGTTGCAACATAAGCTCTGATACCACACTGTAACGTCCCTGACCCTCCGACCGGAGAAGAGGACGCTACCAAACCATCAAAAAACCTCCGGGAAACTAGCCCCATGAGCAAGAACATGCATATAAAGCTGAAATAAAATGCTTAAAACATAAAATATGCTAAGATGCATAAAACATACATGGACGCATAGTTACTCAACATACAGCGGAAGCAAACATATACATTCCAACATCAACATGTTCATCATGATTCATTAGACATTAGACAATAAATGTAAATGTAGAAGCAAAATGGACAAGAATGCTTATCTTATAAATATCTCGTCCTGCAACCAGCTACGTCGCTGCAACGTTCCACCCAATCATAGGCCAGCATGCTCATCAATCTCTCAGCAACACTGCTGTAATGCCCCGGTTTTGACCCCGTTACATTAGATGTATATGATGTATAAATTGTAAATGATCATGGTGTGGAGCTAAAGGCCAAGGCCCCATCGTGGATCGGTAACGCTATGTTTTGGATTTAAATTGTCACCGATGGTCTATCGGGGCATGCGGCATATAATATGTTGGCCGTCATGTAAATATGCATCATAATTAATTAATGGACACAACCAGCTACGGTCGCGGCAACTAAAACGAATGGGGCATGATTTTCTAAGGATAAGGGGGGGGTGAAATATTTAACCTATGGGCCAATGGGGAAAAGCCAAATGTCTATGAGAAGACCCATCAAGCTGTCAACTACCTTTCTTGTCTTTTTAGCCAATCATTTATTTCTGCCAGAATGTGGTTGAGTTAGTTATTGCATGGAATGGGAAGAGTATGGGAAAAAATTCGAATTGGGCAGAGACCCATTTTTGAAAAACGTGTTCTGACTTCCTTGGCAAGAAAAATGCCCAAAAACGTATGCCATTCTGCTATGCATTCACGTTTTTCAGTTTCCTCACGTTTTGGGAGCAGCTGGAATTTTTCCTGTGTCTTTCATTCCACGTTTTTGGTTGCTGGCTTCATTTTTCCCATGGATGGGAGGTCGTTTTTGTAGTGCCAGGGACTGGGTTGTCTTCTTCACGTTTTTGGAGCTGCTGGTGCATTTTCCATTCACGTTTTTGGTAGCTTCATGTGTTTTTACCATGGCTGTGAAGAGCCATTCACGTTTTTTATTGTCTCAGCGACTATTGGCCTCACGCACAGGCTATTTGGGACGTTTCTCCCTGCTGAGAGTTGTGCTCACTGATAAGCTTCAGGGCGGTGTGTTTTTCCCCATATTGTGAGCCGTTTTTGCTGTTACGTTTGGGGCCGTGTAATTCGTTTTTCCCTGTTTAAGCTGTGAGAGCTGAATTGATTGCTTGAATGCAATTGTTGGTTTTTGGACTGTGTGAGGAGTAAGGGTGTTGGCTTGGTTGCTTGATAAACCTGGTGCTAGAAACCACACAGACAGAGCTAGAGGGCTGGCCTTCTTCTCCATCACCCCTGAATAGCACTGGAAGGGAATGTAGGGCCTGAGGGACTGTGTAGCAGAGAAGGGACTGATTCCTTGTGTTGGGTGTGGATGGGTGTCTTAGAGGTCAGGCTAGTTCCGGTGTAGGTGTTCTTGGCTCTGTTATGAGCTCACCAGCTTAGCAAATTTCCTTCATCAACTCCTGGATGGCCTGATAAACCCAACTTAGTTGGCTTGGCTGTGTTTTGGTTACCTTTGGCTATGTGTCAGCCTGCTAGTTCCCTTATTCCTTGGAGAATCATGCCCAGCTCGGGGGTGGCAGCGTTGCTGAGAGATTAAGGAGCACGCTGGCCTATGGTTGGGTGGAACGTTGCAGCGACGTAGCTGGTTGCGGAGCAAAGCGTTCATAAGATAAGTGATCTTGTGTATTTTACCTTTGCAATTCCATATTTACTGTTAATTAAAAATGAAATGAGCATGTTGTATGAATGCTTGTTTGAATGCATGATGTTTCCGCTATGCAAAAGATTAAATTGCATATGTGCATGATGAATAATCCTGTGTGCACATTTTAGTTTAAATTCTCTTTCAGCATTCTGTTTATGAATTTTATTTAAGCCTGTACATGTTCATGGGCGGTTAGCCCGGTTGTTTGAAGCATTGGTCGCGTCCTCTTTGCCGGTCGGAGGTATGGGGACGTGACAACTACCACCCCCAAGCTGGGCATGATTCCCCAAGGAATAAGGGACTAAGCAGGCTTACACATAGCCAAGGTTACACAAAATAGCCAAGTCAACACAGTTGGGTTTATCAGGTCGTCAAGGAGCTAGTAAGGGATAAATGCTAAGCTGGTGGTCTCAATGGAGAGCTAGGGATGCATACACCAGAGCTAGCCTGAATTCTAAGACATCCACACACCCAACACCCGGAATCAGTCCCTTGTCTACTTCACAGTCCCTCAGGACTTGACTTCCTTTTCCAATGCTCTTCAAGGGTTGTGGAGAAGACACGGGGCCTTCACTTGTTGGCCAATATCCTATCATGTTAGTTCATATTGTGGGTTTTAAAATTATCAAAAATTGAACCAATATATTGCACGTATTGGGGGGATGAGGGGTTTAAGGTGGGTGTGGGTAAGGTGGTTTATAAGGATTGAGGTATAAAAAGGGGTGGGGAGGAGGTTTTAAGTATTGGGAGGGGGGTTTCAACAAAAATATTTTGGGTCAATATCTCTCAAAATTAAGGGTATTCTTTAATATCCCACGATCACATGTGCTATGTGAGAGGTTCACTAAGTGAAGTCCCCATGGGAGAAGAAAGACAACAGTTTATTTCTGTCTAAGTGGCTCTCAAACACCAGGTTTCTCAAGCATACCCAGCCTCTAATCCTACTCTAAACAGTTTGAAGACCAACCACTGCATACACGCAGTAAAACAAGCAATTCACGGCTCTGTGAAGAAGATAAAGACAACAGGGTGACAACCCAAACAAAAATGGTGAGCATAGCTCAAGTAAAACAAGACAATTTAGAGTTGTTCTTGGCCCTAGCGTGGCCAAAACAACTCAGCAGCAATCCCAAAAGGTGTTTGCACATGCAGCAACCCAAAACCAATGAAAAACAACAGTCATGCCTTTACCACTGCAACAACGGGAGAAACACAAACTCACAGTGAACCCCAAAAGGATGTTTGCACATGCAGCATTTAAAACCAAGGAAAGATCAACAACCCAATCCCATAATGGAACAACGATAGAATTACATAGTCCATAAAAGGGGAAAGAAGACAGACTCCCAGCATTGACAGGGGAAAGCATATACACAGCAGGATCGTGCCTCTCAGGCTGCTCTTCTAGCTCGCCACGTGAGAGCACAATCCCCCAACCCCTGCATGAGGAAAAACATGCCAATTTTTGGTCTATGCATGAGGATGAACAAAATTATGGGGAAATTCCCCAGATGGTGCACGTGAGGAATCAAAACCTCCCTGCATGAAGGGGCAGACTTATACAGACCACAATCATCCAAAAGTGGAGAGCCGGCTGACTGCTTGCGTGATGGTAACCATAAAGATCTCCCGTATGTGGATGAAGAGAACCCTCCATGTGAGGATGGACCAGACAAAACAATGGAAGAACCCTCGTCGTGGAAGAGTGGAGAGAATGGGAAGGTTTCTTCTCTGCCCCCAGTGACGTGAAGAGGAAGAGTCCGCTAGTGGAGTGGGCACGTGGGCAAGGACTGATAGTCCTGCCACACCCACCACTACTCAGCAATAACTGCTCCCAGACAACAGAAGTTTAAATGGGTGGTCTGCACATGGAAAACTCCCAATGACCCCCATGGGTTAGACAACCCCCCCCTTTAACCTTAGGAATCATGCCCTTTTCATTTAACGTTGCACCGTCGTAGCTGGATGTAGGTTTATTTTAATTAATGTGCATATTTACATGATGCCAAAACTATAATGTGTCGGATAGCATGATATACCATCGGCAATGATCCCTATTGCCGAAACATACACAACCAAATCGATGGTGGGGATTTTTCCTTTAGCTCCCCACCATGATTAATTACAAAATATACATCATGTACCTTTTAATGAAACGGGGTCAAAACCGGGGTATTACATAGTTCTTGACAGGGTTGTTCAAAGGAGGGGCCCCTAACTCTGTCACTAATTCTCGAGGAGGGGATGTGACTACTCGGGATTTTATTGATCATCACTGTCAGCCTGGCATGAAAATGTCAAGTAAGAAGATCCCCATTAGGGATGTGGTGGATATGCCACTTCGCACTATTATGTTCATCATGCAGAGGCCGGTTGGAATCCAAGAGCTTCATCAGGCATCTCGAGAACATATGTTGTATGCCCTGGAAGCTATGGCACCTACGGTTTTTCAACTAGACAGAAGCACTTCTTCCTGTATTCAAGGACAAGATGACAAAATATTATCAAGGAGAACTAAACCAGTTTGGGTATGGGTCCATTTTAGCCTACTTCTTCTTTGATAGGGTGCCTCTCATGAGACCCTAGGTGATCTTCACTAAGCTTAGGGCTAGAGACCCATGCATGTTGAGGTGGGTAGAGATCATGGCTAGTACAAGAGGTGGTAGGGCCAAGGTGAAATTTGAGGCCACTTTCTTCCATTGGCTGCGTGACTAGATCCTCATGATAGAGGATTATTCCTAAGCAGGGACTGATTTCACAAGTGACCCTGATCTATCATTACCGCCTGGTGCTCAGTGGAGAGATATTGGTAAGAATCAAAAACCTAAAATGTTGGTCATTGTTTTTATATTTTTATATTTTATGTTTTTTATGGGTAGTAACAAGACCTAAATTTTTACATGCAGATGCTAGTGGTGCATGGATTAGAGAATATTCTCTCACGGATAGACGAGTTGGAGATCAATTTGTTCATAGAGGTGAAGACCACCTTACTGATTTGGAGGAGAACTTAGAGTAGTTGACTCTTGACATTCCTGATGCAGCAATAGATGACCTCCCCATGGTGTATCAGAGACACACTGCAGGAGTGTCAGGCCGCTTCAGCCGACTGCTTCGCAGGGTAGCACGGAACATCATGTGCTATCATGAGCATCATTAGATGGTGGAATGCATGATGTCCTACTGAAAGATGACTAGCTTAAGGGTTTTTTGTATGATTTTGTATTTCCTGAAAGACACGGTTCTTCAGATGAGGTCTCGTGACCACATTTTTTTTAAAAACACTATATATATATATATATACACACACACAAATTTATTATTGGCGTTTATATGTATCAAATGGAAACCATATTTACATGAGTTTCATGTGTCATTTACAGTTTATTTTACAATGAACCATGTTTATTTTACAATTTATGAATAGGCAATATACCAGTCTAGGATGTAGTTTGCTAATGAATCAACAACTATATTATCTGACCTAGGGATATGCCTATAAGTGATACACTCAAATGGCCTCTCTAACAAACGCACTCTCTGAAATAAATGGAGGAGTACATGGTTTTTGATGGTATAGACATGGTTTAGATGACAAACCACTAATTGAGAATCCATAAACACTACCAAGTCATGAATGTCTCGAGATGCAGCTTCAGTCAGTAGACCTATTACTTCCTGATACTCAACGATGTTATTGGTAGTAGGCCCAATACAACCGCTTCTGAAATGATCAAATCATGAGCCGAGGAACATATAACCCTAGCCGTTGAAGCAAGGTTCATGGTATGATGACAAGCACCATCAGCGCAACCGTAAAAATCCATCTAATCTGCATAACCAAAACATGGTATAAATAGTTTGGACACTGAACTCAGCACCATATTGAATCAAGACACAACACATTGAAAGACAAAAATATACATATATAAAAGGTACCATACAAAAATGACTTAAGCATAGTACCTCTTCAGGTACAACCCATTGCGAGGTTTCCTGAAGGGTATCCCGTCATAATCCATGAGCTCTTAAGTTCCTTTCTCTAAAACTTTGCTGACAACAAAGGGACCATACCACATTGAATCAAACTTCCCTTTACCTATTTTATCATGTCTTTGATCGTAGGTCAGAACTAGGTCACCTTCATTAAAAACATGAGGCTGAACAAATTTATCATACTGGGCCTTGATGCATTTCTTATGTGCCTCATTAGCTAAGGTGGCATCTCTTCTAGTTTCATCAATATTAGTTAGGTATAGAAATCTCTCTTCCTCGGTGGAAGTTGTTACAGAGAGAAATTCCTATGGCTTGGGGTACCACAACACATAGATTAACTCCAAAAATCAATCATTTCCTATATTCAAGAGAAACCAAACATCTAACACTAAAGGATCTCGATTCATACCTTATTTTGGACGGTTGATGTAGATCCCCATTGATCTTTTCCACTCTCACTTGTAATAGCAATTTGCTACCTCAACATTCAGCAAATAAGACAAGCATGTTATATATAATTGTGTTAGACCTACTCTAGCATATATAATCAATAACATATAAGCATTTAAAAGCATCCATGGATCAAATAATCATTTAAATACACATTATTGGATAGGAAAAGATATTTCTATTGATATAAAATAGAGATTACAATAGTGACGACCTCTGTCGGCACGTCTACGAATCGGAGAAACTGAGTCCCCCACTTGAGCCTCCACCACTTCAATCTTCCATCTCTCGATAGCAAGCTCACAAGCAAAAGGAAATCTTGGGAAGAACACAAAGTGCTACAAGGTACAAAGGAATGCAGACTCAAGTATAAGCTCTGGCAACAATGGACAATAGTTTTCTTGCTCTTCAATTCCTCCCCCTTTCAATGTATCCAAAGGGTTCCTTATATAGCTCTTCAATGGGGTAATGGAAGGTCGAATTCGAGTGATCTTAAGGCATATGGAAGGCCAAGAGACAAGTGACTTGGATCCACATCAAGAAAAACTCCAAAACCATTTGGCCTTTTGCACACATCCTGATGTACGCGGGTTTAGAGGTCAAATCCACGTATGTACACAAGAAAGGGATTAAAAGTTGCATATGAAAATTATTGCATGTTTTTAGGGATGATCTTGGAAACATCAAAGGTACAAAAATGGTCCATGGGGTCTAACGAGTCTGCAAAGGGATAGGGAAGGCCATAAAGGTGTGATCCACAACGTGTGGTAAAATCAGCTGTAACAGATGCCCCCTAATGTGTGAGGTCAGAGGGGTGATACGATGGCCGAAATACATTATAAGTCCGTCCCAGAAGTGGAGTGATGAAGAACCCAATGGAAGAACCAACCATCCAATCATTACAATACAATGATCAAACTCTACACAGATGCAGTAGTCCTGGATATATAAGAGTACAATGGACATCGCCACATACAATATAGATAGCTCATAATATCCATGATGAAGATATACAAAGGATCATGATCTCCATGAAGGATGAAGGTATATAATGGATCAAGATCTCCATAATGGTTGGAAATATCTGACATATACTGGAATCAAGTCACGAGAGCTGAAATCTCATGAACACTGGCACAATCAAGGAGGTAGCATATAAGAGATGCCACCAATCTGGAAGGTCTTCTACACAAACTGCTATGATTACATGTCCTACTATGTGAATAGAGGTGTCGAGGTCGAACATAGTAGCCCATCGTCTGATTACCGGTCATTAATGTATACCATTAACAGACGCAAGGTTACCCACCGATAATGAAAATGGGAATCAAGGTACTAGAGTGCAAACTAACAAGTGTGAATAAATGTGTTGAGGTCCAACACTTGAGAGAATCCATCGATCAGGGTACATTGATGTATTCCCAAAAACTATCGATGGTGAGAGAACCTGCCACTGATGACTACAATTCTCAAGGCACTAAAAAATGACCCTAGATTCCTATCCCAGAATAAATGATCTGAAGTCGATGGGATGAAATCTGTTGGAAGGAGGACATTAATGCATCCCCCATCATCCAACACGAGGTACTCAGCAAAGCTGCATAATGTGGAAGGACTTGATCATAATATGCACGAACCAGTAACTATACCGGGAATGGCTGACTTGCAAAGTCAAGATAACCGAGGAATGATCGACTCAGGTTTCAACTTTCTTTGAACAAGAGCATAAAGGAAAATTGTCACATACCCCAATTTTGTAAAATTATGTAAATTGTTTTAATTATATTCCTGAGACATTATGTTAAATTTAATGCTAAGTATGATTGATGACTCAGCAAAGTCAACAGAATTGGAATGTAATTCAGGATATTTTTATTATTAATAAATAAATTATGGAGACAACAGCATGGGAGAGCTGTTAAAAAGAGGTTACTGGTCAAACTGGTGGATGGAACTAGGTGGAAGGCAATAGACAAGTGGCAGCATCCTCAAACACTTCCTAAGTTGCAGGTGGCAACTTCCCTACATTTGGGGTCACGATCCCCCAAGAAAGTGGGATCAGAGCAGGTGGCTCATTAAATGACAGTTAACCCAAAAAAGACCTAGAAAATCTTTTAAAAGTACTCAATGAAGAGAGCTGAGGCTGCTCAGATATTTCCAGAGAGAATTCACTCAGGTGAATGTTATTCAAGAAATTCATTGAGGAAGAGGGAAATACAGTAAAGAAGTTGTTCTAAGAGGATTGATGCAGTAACTTGATTTCATTACAGCTATTTGGCTGAGAGAACTGACTGATAGTTCTGAGTTAATACTGAGTTTGAAGACTGGTATCTAACTTTGCTGCACCTAGTTCCAGCCAGGGAGACCAGAGCAAGCTTGGGGGTCTTGAGAAGTCGCTGTCTGAGCGCTCTCTAGGAGTTAGTAGGGAGGAACGACCTCCCATTGCTGTTGTTGTCCCAGTTTAAACAGGTTCTGTTACTTATCTATTTATGTTTTAATGAGTATGAATGAATGAATGTTATGTTTATATTATATGACAGAAGAGTTAGCTAGTTTTGTAATGTAAATATATCAGGTTATCAGTAGTTAATCTGTTGATGAAATTAAAGAAATTACTGTGTTTTTCCACATCTGGGTTCACCAGACCGTACTCCAGCACAGTATCTCGGTATTGGGAAGTAGTATCCTTCTGAACCGAGCTAACTACAAGTGTCTTACAAATTCATAAGTTATTTTCTTATAGTCTTAAAAACTATCTCCTTGTACTGTAGTAGGTGTACAGTAAATTCTACTGTGAAGGAAATATAGTAGAAGTTAGATTAGAATTTATACTATTTTACTATATAGTTTCCTTCCTTGTATTCAGTTAATTTCATTTCTAAAAGTAAACTCAAAGCAAGAACAAGTTACAGAGCTATCATTCTTATTTTCAGA
>LPNX011212586.1:37649-93181 GCA_001517045.1 Pseudotsuga menziesii
TATATTATTCAGAGAGAGTTATGGTAGTAATTATACTAGTAATTTATTTAGGTAATACAAGAATGTTATCACTAATAACATAAGTAGTATTTTATTACTGTCCACAGTTTTTGGAACTAATCTTGTTGTTTGCATTTAAGAATAGGTATACTGACAGTATTCAGATTTAATGAAAAGAAGGATATAAAATCCTATCTTATTATCAAGATTTAAACAATGCACTATTTACAATTTCTTACTAATAAGAAGGTTAAATTATAAACTAGATAATAACACTTATTTTTCAATATACAAATCAAATGTTTATCCGTGCAGGAAGAAAAGACAGAAGTACAGGATGCTCGGCAGTCGAGCTTAATTGCTTAAAACTTAATCAGTAGCCCTAATGTGATAGATGCCTTCTTATGTTAAATTTCATTTAACATTAAAAGAAATAAGAACGGTATTACATCCTTCACTGCCATTTAGGGTTAAACCCTACAAAATCCAAGCTATTTATAAGTAAATCCTTTAATGGTAAAATTTTACTTACAGTTATGTTTATAAGAATAAAAATTAAACATTATAAGCATTTAAAACTGCTATAGAAAAGCAAGTAAGGAATGCAGGAAAAAATTTCAGTAAATATTTACGGGTATAATGACCCAGGGTAAACACCCTAATCTTTACTAACTGCAAATAAAAACCCGTGCAATAATATTACCCACGGCAGAATAAAAATTTACACGAAGGCTTACAGCCTGTTCCATCTTATAAACACAGTAAACATGAAGGCTTACAGCCTGTTCAGTTTTATAAACATCATAATAATTACAAACAAGTTTTTTTACACTCACGGTCGGAGCCAGAGAGCTCTGCTTGAGAGCTAGGGTATTAACCCACTATTGCATAACATTAAAAAAAACAACCAAAAGCCATGAGGATAGATAAGGGCTGCAACGACCAACCCCTCGCAATCCTTAAAGGATTCACACAAAGTGGACAAGCCGTGGAGGGACCTGGGCTTACCGTGGCCCATGTTGTTGTAACCCTCATTCTTTTTGTATGTAGAGGAAGGTAACAGGTATACCTGCAAAACCATGTTCCGAACCGATTGTTAGTAACTTAATAATATAAAAGAAGTGTAATAACAATTGTGTAGCTCGAAATATAAGAGCATACCTGGTTACCATAGCAGTGGATTTCCACACAGTGATGCCGCGACCAACCTGAGCAAGGAACCTGCCAATCGATGGTAAAGGAGCGGCGTTGATAAAATTTCAACCACTGACAGCAAAAGAAACCCCAGCAATTCGAGGGATAGGGTCAAACCCTTCAACTGAAATCTCTTCTTGGCAATTAACCCAGCGTCTACAGACAGCGTAATCCACGTTCCATTGAAGGAGGAATCACTATCATGAGAACGACGAAGGGTAAGGACTGTTAGACCAGAGCCCAAGTTAAACAACGGAGGTATTGCAGAGACGAGCATCGAGTCTTGCAACACCCTAATCTCCCACTTAGCGCAGTAGCCAAGCTCACAAAGAGCTGGAGCAGCAGGAGGACTGACAGCAAACAACGCAACAGCAAAAATGGACCAGGAGGGTTTGCAGAGCGGCCAAAGGCCCGAGGGCAAAGGAGGAATGATATTTAGGGTTGAGTCAACAATTTTATAACGCCAATGCATGGCTGAAACGTGACCACGTAGTCCTTTAAATACTTTACATGCAGTGGGTAACATTCTATAGTTCCACAACCAATCCTTTGACTGATCCATAAACCAAATCATCGCGTGGAGATCCCGTAATGTTCTTTATACCATGGTTTTACCTGCGATATGATTTCAACCTTGAAACATTAGTTTAATGTTTATAAACCTTGCACAATAGATATTGCTTGTGATATAGTCTCGTTTACATAAGCATGGAGATTAATTTAAGTTTCAAGGAGTTATAAAGCATTGGATTATGGTTATGGCATAGTTGTTTTTAACCCACAACAACAATGCCATTTGTCTTAAACTTTAAATGAAGGTAAAAAGACATAACTATTCTTTAAAAGTATATAATTGATGATATTTAAATTATGTTATTCATAAATTGGATTTGGTTTACTCTAGTTCATACCTTGGATACTTATGAATAGATTAATAACCTTTTCTTTTATAGCCTTAGAATCTTTATGATGACAATTAGACTTTTGTCACTCTCTAAGCCCAAAATTTATAAAAGACTTTATAAGTTAATGTATGATAGGTAGCTTGAATATTCTTTTTACCTTCTTTGTTTGTTAATTTAATCTTGAGATTTCATAAAGGGGTCAAATATGATAAGTCTAGGACTGATCCTAAAGGTGTTTGGTTTCCATCCAAATGATATTTTGGAAATAGATTAGTATTCTAAAATAGTGCAAACTCTTAAACTATTAAAGGAATACTTGTATCAAGCCATAACTCATAAATGCTTAAGTAAGAAAAATATAGATTGATATTAGTAATATTTTATCAGTTGAAAATCTGAATAGGATGCAATCTAAACATGGCATATTACTGTAACTATGAATAATAGAAGTAAACCTTTGACGATGTGATCTTTCTACCATGCTAGCTATTAAGTAAAGAAATAATTATTACATTCTTACACTTACTTTCTGTATGAACATTAAATGGTTTCATACTCTGTAGACTTGTTAAACCCTATAATTCTGTATAGAATAGTTAACTACCATCTCTATGTGTAGAATCCAATTCTCTAGCATTAAGTCTCAAAGGAAAATTTGTAAAAATGGTACCTCGAGAAGCATGGTAATTCTGTCTAGCATGTATGTACCTTTACTAATTAATTTATATGCAGCAAGTCGTATTGTAAACTTTTGAGACTTGGTAACATTGAACCGTACTTCTTACCTGTATACCTGTAATAGAAGAAAACTGTTGCGTTAGCTCGAAAGCTAAGTAAGCCCAGTCCTTCATGACAAACCCACCTTATGTCGCAAATAGAAAAACAATCAGTAAATGAAAAGAAACTGCTCTTTAAAGTGAAGTATAATTAAAAGATCATTCAGTTACATCTCTAGTAACATAAAACTAATCAAACAGTTAATGACAGCATTAAATGAGAATTTATGTTATTTTTAAATTTTTAAATTTTTCAGAATTTTTGGGGTTATGACACAAATGGTGACTGAATGTAGGCAGCATAGAATCGATATACAAAACTTGGACATCTGTGCGAAACAGGAGGCATCAACAAAGGCTCCATAGGTACTAGAAGAGTATAGTATACAAAGGCTTAATATTTGTACTTACAGAACATTTATAAGTAAACATTATAACTAATAAAATAAACTAATTACAGCAGACATAGAGAGTATAGTATAAAACTACAGAAGATTCAAATAATAAATACCATTTCCAAAGTATTATAAAATAAACTGAGTAAATACTCTGATCAAATATTAATATGTGTGCTCATAAGATAATCGTAGATAGAGACAAAATTAAATGCTGAACTTATATAAATACTATCATAACTAAGAAAGTAATGAAATTATAAAAGAAAATAGACAGTATGATGTAAATTACACCAAAATGAATTAATAAGTATTTTTATAGATAAACTGGTGGATTTACACTCAGGTTATTAATACAGAAACTATATTATTCACAGAGAGTTATGGTAGTAATTATACTAGTAATTTATTTAGGTAATACAAGAATGTTATCACTAATAACATAAGTAGTATTTTATTACTGTCCACAGTTTTTGGAACTAATCTTGTTGTTTGCATTTAAGCATAGGTATACTGACAGTATTCAGATTTAATGAAAAGAAGGATATAAAATCCTATCTTATTATCAGGATTTAAACAGTGCACTATTTACAATTTCTTTCTAATAAGAAGGTTAAATTATAAACTAGATAATAACACTTATTTTTCAATATACAAATCAAATGTTTATCCGTGCAGGAAGAAAAGACAGAAGTAGAGGATGCTCGGCAGTCGAGCTTAATTACTTAAAACTTAATCAGTAACCCTAATGTGACAGATTCCTTCTTATGTTAAATTTCATTTAACATTAAAAGAAATAAGAACGGTATTACATCCTTCACTGCCATTTAGGGTTAAACCCTACAAAATCCAAGTTATTTATAAGTAAATCCTTTAATGGTAAAATTTTACTTACAATTATGTTTATAAGAATACAAATTAAACATTATAAGCATTTAAAACTGCTATAGAAAAGAAAGTAAGGAATGTAGGAAAAGATTTCAGTAAATATTTACGGGTATAATAACCCAAGGTAAACACCCTAATCTTTACTAACTGCAAATAAAAACCCGTGCAATAATATTACCCACAGCAGAATAAAAATTTACACAAAGGCTTACAGCCTGTTTTATCTTATAAACACAGTAAACACGAAGGTTTACAGCCTGTTCAGTTTTATAAACATCATAATAATTACAGACAAGTTTTTTTACACTCACGGTCGAAGCTGGAGAGCTCTGCTTGAGAGCTAGGGTATTAACCCACTATTGCATAACATAAAAACAAACAACCAAAAGCCATGAGGGTCTATAAGGGCCGCAACGACCAACCCCTCGCAATCCTTAAAGGATTCACACAAAGTGGACAAGCCGTGGAGGGACCTGGGCTTACCGTGGCCCTTGTTGTTGTAACCCTCGTTCTTTTTGTATGCAGAGGAAGGTAACAGGTATACCTGCAAAACCATGTTTCGAGCCGATTGTTAGTAACTTAATAATATAAAAGAAGTGTAATAACAATTGTGTAGCTTGACATATAAGAAAACGAGCATACCTGGTTACCATAGCAGTAGATTTCCACACAGTGATGTTGCGACCAGCCTGAGCAAGGAACCTGCCAATCGATGGTAAAGGAGCGGCATTGATAAACATTCAACCACTGACAGCAAAATAAACCCCAGCAATTTGAGGGACAGGGTCAAACCCTTCAACTGAAATCTCTTCTTGGCAAGTAACCCACCGTCTACAGATAGCGTAAGCCACGTTCCATTGAAGGAGGAATCACTCTCATGAGAATGACGAAGGGTAAGGACTGTCAGACCAGAGCCCAAGTTAAACAACGGAGGTATTGCAGAGACGAGCATCGAGTCTTGCAACACCCTAATCTCCCACTCAGCACAGTAGCCGAGCTCACGAAGAGCTGGAGCAGCAGGAGGACTGACAGCAAACAACGCAACAGCAAAAATGGACCAGGAGGGTTTGCAGAGCGGCCAAAGGCCCGAGGGCAAAGGAGGAATGATATTTAGGGTTGAGTCAACAGTTTTATAACGCCAATGCATGGCTGAAACGTGACCATGTAGTCCTTTAAATCTTTACATGCAGTGGGTAACATTCTATAGTTCCACGACCAATCCTTTGACTGATCCATAAACCAAATCATCGTGTGGAGATCCCATAAGGTTCTTTATACCATGGTTTTACCTGGGATATGATTTCAACCTTGCAACATTAGTTTAATGTTTATAAACCTTGCACAATAGATATTTCTTGTGATATAGTCTCATTTACATAAGCATGGAGATTAATTTAAGTTTCAAGGAGTTATATTAAAGCATTGGATTATGGTTATGGCATAGTTGTTTTTAACCCACAACAACAACGCCATTTGTCTTAAACTTTAAATAAAGGTAAGAGACATAACTATTCTTTAAAAGTATATAATTGATGATATTTAAATTATGTTATTCATAAATTGGATTTGGTTTACTCTAGTTCATACCTTGGATACTTATGAATAGATTAATAACCTTTTCTTTTATAGCCTTAGAATCTTTATGATGACAATTAGACTTTTGTCACTCTCTAAGCCCAAAATTTATAAAAGACTTTATAAGTTAATATATGATAGGTAGCTTGAATATTCTTTTTACCTTCTTTGTTTGTTAATTTAATCTTGAGATTTCATAAAGGGGTCAAATATGATAAGTCTAGGACTGATCCTAAAGGTGTTTCGTTTCCATCCAAATGATATTTTGGAAATAGACTAGCATTCTAAAATAGTGCAAACTCTTAAACTATTAAAGGAATACTTGTATCAAGCCATAACTCGTAAATGCTTAAGTAAGAAAAATATAGATTGATATTAGTAATATTTTATCAGTTGAAAATATGAATAGGATGCAATCTAAACATGGCATATTACTGTAACTATGAATAATAGAAGTAAACCTTTGACGATGTGATCTTTCTACCATGCTAGCTGTTAAGTAAAGAAATAATTATTACATTCTTACACTTACTTTCTGTATGAACATTAAATGGTTTCATACTTTGTAGACTTGTTAAACCCTATAATTCTGTATCGAATAGTTAACTACCATCTCTATGTGTAGAATCCAATTCTCTAGCATTAAGTCTCAAAGGAAAATTTGTAAAAATGGTACCTCGAGAAGCATGGTAATTCTGTCTAGCATGTATGTACTTTTACTAATTAATTTATATGCAGCAAGTCGTATTGTAAACTTCTGAGACTTTGTAACATCGAACCGTACTTCTTACCTGTATACCTGTAATAGAAGAAAACTGCTGCTTTAGCTCAAAAGCTAAGTAAGCCCAGCCCTTCATGACAAACCCACCATGTGTCGCAAACAGAAAAACAATCAGTAAATGAAAAGAAACTACTCTTTAAAGTGAAGTATAATCAAAATATCATTCAGTTACATCTCTAGTAACATAAATCTAATCAAACAGTTAATGACAACATTAAATGAGAATTTATGTTATTTTTAAATTTTTAAATTTTTCGGAATTTTTGGGGTTATGACACAAATGGTGACTGAATGTAGGCAGCATAGAATCGATATACAAAACTTGGACATCTGTGCGAAACATGAGGCATCGACAAAGGCTCCATAGGTACTGGAAGCTTAACCAGTTGGTGGAGATAAACTCAGAGAAATGAGTACAGCTCCTAAATTCAAACTATTAACCCAACCAAAAGATGTGATATACAGTGCTCTATTCGAAGGCAACACGACTCAACTCCTGCCAAAGATAACATCTTTTCTTGTTCGGCTTTTTGGTTTTTTGATTTTTTTGTACTTTTTCAAATATTTTGAAAAGCTTGAAAAAGAATAAAACTGCTTTGTAGTTACAGACTAGGAGGAGAAGAGTGTTAAGGGACAAACAAACTAGTTCCAAGCAGCGGAACATACCTATGCTCAATGTAAGGACACATATGTAGGATGGAGACACTCGGGGGAAAGTCCCCTGCTGGTAAAAATAGGGAATCAAGTTGAAAATGATATACAAAATGGCTCTGCGTGGCTATACATGAGACAAGCTCGGGCTATATGGTTGATACTCAAAGTCAAGGAAGCTGTCATAAGGCTCAATGAGGCAGGAAAAGCTTATGATAATGCAATTACAACTTGACATAAGGGAGTCCTAGGGAAACAGGCCAGCAAAAATATCAAGAGGAGTATGAGGCTCTTACGAAATGACATGGCAATACTATCCAATGGACTCCCACACCCTAAAGGACAAACTGTCGACATGGGTGCCAAATGCAAACAAGGGGCTAACTAGGGCACCCATGTAAGGTCAAACTCTACCATTCACACCATGTCACTTCTAAAACAGCAAGAAGGTTCCGTGACAGGATAGAATGGGTTCGTACCTAAGGTTATAATGAAATGGTCATAAGGTCATGCAAAAT
This sequence comes from Pseudotsuga menziesii, assembly GCA_001517045.1. Classification (NCBI taxonomy): domain Eukaryota; kingdom Viridiplantae; phylum Streptophyta; class Pinopsida; order Pinales; family Pinaceae; genus Pseudotsuga; species Pseudotsuga menziesii. The sequence goes on from LPNX011212586.1 coordinate 45,333, forward strand.
GCAAATGGAGGTGAAATCTAACCTATTTTCCAATTTAAACATCATAGCTAAAATTGACACGAACGCGTTGAAACAACAGTTGAAACGGAGCTCAAAACGCTCTCCTACATCATCATATTAGTCAAAAACAGTCCAAAAGGGTCCAAAACGGTTCAAAACTATAGAAAAGGGGGTAAATTTTTCAAAAAATTAAAAAAAATCTATAAATAGGAAAAAATTAAAAAATTATACATCATTTGAAATTTTTACCCAATTGAGCTCAGAACTTCAAACGCGAATTCCAGGAGTTTCGTCCGACGAAATTCGACACCATTTTTTCCAGGTAACTTCCCATTCCCTGCTCTTCCATTTGCATGTAAATTTTTCCAATTTCCATGGTCAAAATCGATTTCTAGGCCAGCCTAAGATAGTCGCTTCGGCCCACACAGAAATCGAGGCTTTTTCCGCGTATAGGATTGGCTATACATAGAAAAACCGCCCGAACCCGCGTACATACGCGGTTGTTTTGCAAATAGTCACGTATGCAGCCGCATTTATGGTTTTTTAAGACAAATATTGACCAAAACCTCATTTAAATGTGCAGTATGGTTCTAGAATGAAGAGAGAGAGAACATGGGGATGTAGAAGAAGTTGTAAGGGGCGATCTAATGGCTTAACAAGCTCTACGTGCATGTGAGCTATATAATTTTTGGTGTCTTGGCAGGCTGAGGGCCAAACCAAGAGTACTACAGATTCTAGTAGACTACTAGGATCCTGACTCAGAGTCCTTTCAGATCAACGGGATGTCCCTCACTATCGAGGTGGAGGACATATACTTCATTACTGGAATGTCCCGACGGGGAGAGGTGGTGAACCTACGTTCTCGCGGGCCCGGAGGTGGCCTCACCATTGATGAGTATATTGTTGTATACTATTTTTCATACATAGAAAAGGTTGGGAGTCAAATACCGACAAACTCCATATAGGTGCGTGGATTGAAAGCCATACTATTAGCACTCGACAGCATAGGTGGTCTAGCATCACTCCACTAGGCCTCACGACCATTGATGTTCTATGCAGTGGAGTGCATGAGACCTATAGTTTATGATTGGAGCATTGCGCTGTTGAGTAACATGAAGCAAGAACTCAGTGACTACAAGATGGGTAGGGTACGAAACTTTAGTTTCAGCAGTATACTGAGCACATTATTCTTTGAGCGTGTTCTGGGGCTAAGCCCTAGAGTTGACGTTCCTCCTCATGGGGTTCGAGATCTGGCCCAACGACGTTGGGAAGATGCAATGCACAGAATAGGCAGAGGTAGGGTGTCTAACCCCTACCCAGCTGATTTCTTTCCATGGTGGCAGCGACAGATAGTTTCCATCGATTATTACCCCTATGCAAGGATAGACTTTCAGGGAGATCCCAACATGCCTCTACCACCAGGAGCAGCATACGGTGACATTGGTAATGAATCCCAACCCTCTTTTTAAAGTTTTTTGAGTTATTAATTTTTTTTGTGTTTTTTGATATATGGAACCAAAAGACATGTTTTTGTGTGACGACACATAATGACAATCTGTCCTATGTATGCAGATGTAGGACCACGGCGGCCTGATGGTTTCCCTCATCATAGACGGAGGGGAAGAGGAGATGACATCATGGTTGTGGATGCGGAGCGGACGCTCCAAAGCATGCACACAAACTTTGTGCGGCTGACACATAGAGTACCCATGGCACAAGTCGAGGACTTGCTTGAGGCCATACAATGTCAGGTGGTGGGTGTACCACGAGCATGGGTGTGGTTTTTTCGATGGCTAGCTAGAGCCATGGTGTGATTCCATGAGTAAAACCCTCCTCCTCCTCCACATGCTTAGATACTTGGGAGTGACTCATTTTTGTACTACCGTGTATTATATTTTGGTGGCTTGGAAGCCCCATTTTTGTATTATGACACTTATGTATTATGACGTCACTTTTTGGATGTTTAATGAAAAACTTTTATGATGATCTATTTTATTTATTTACATCTGTAAAAATGTATGTTTGTGATGAGCTTATGGTCTGTGAAACAAATGCCAATCTAACACATAGTTAGCATATGAGTCAGCAACTTGATTATAAATTCTTGGAACATGTATGTAAGTTATGTTGTCAAATTGTTGTTCTAACAATCTCACACGTAAGAATCTTCATAATAATGTTGGGTCCCTAACATTATACAAGCCATTAAGCTGTGACACTACTAACTGCAAATCAAGATGTACCTCAAGAGAGAGAACACCATGTGAAATGGAATCCCGTAGAAGCTCGATAACGACACTATACTCAGCAACATTGTTCAAAGAGGGCCGTAAACATACGCCTCCTGAAGACAATACCTAACCCGTAGGAGTATAAATCACCCAAGCAGCAGAGGCTGATTGTTGAGTGTGACGGCTAGCACCATCAATGAATCCTATATAGGCGGAAGACTCCATTGACATCTTCCATAAGAAATGAAAGATAATCAACAAACCCGATCACCATAAGAAAAACCTAACTATGCAAAAACTATACAATAATATACAATAATCAGCCCTGGCTGAAGATCATGCATAGTATTTTTTAAGATAAAGCCCATTTCTAGGCTCCACCAAGGCTGTCCCTTCATAGTCCACTAGCTCCTAGGTGCCCTTCTCTAACACACATTTGACAACGTAAGGACCATGCCACATGGGATTAAAATTTCCTACCCCCAAGGGTTCTTTAGATTGATCCCACAAAAGGACCAAATCACCTTCACTAAACTTCCTTGGACAGACAGACTTATCATATTGGACCTTAACGTGATGCTTATTTACTTCAAGAGCCACAAAGGCATCTCAGTGTTGCTCATCAAGCTACTCTAAGTGGACCAAACGTTCCTCCAATGTAGAAGTGTCTGGTAAAATATCTATGGCTAACGTCAATGAAGGGATTTCGCATTAAACCAATAAGACAAACTCCACTCCATGTACAAGCTGATATGGAGAAAAATCGGTGGCGATCTTAACCACGGTCCTATAAGCCCACAAAGCAAGATATAACATGATATGCCAATTGGTCTTGCTTTGTGTGATGGTTCGTTGGAGAATGGACTTAAGTGATTTGTTCACTGCTTCAACCTTCCCATTCGCTTGAGGGTAATAAGAACAAGAATGCTCCTACTTATACCCTAAATTTGAGGCCAACTCTTCCATCATTTGATTCTGAAAGTGCCTACCATGGTCAGTGACAAGCTCCTTTGGAATACTGAACTGAGTAATGATCTGGTTGAATACAAAATGCGTGGCTGTCTCACCATTGGATTTAACCGTGGGCATAGCCTTAGCCCATTTTGTGAAATAGTCAACAGCCACTATAATATGATGATGCCCCCCAACTGAAGCTGGGTTGCAATCCATGAAATCAAGCCCCCATTTAGTGAAGGGACCGACGGTGATAATCAGATGTAATAGGGCAGGACGTGAGTGCATATTGTGTGCAAACCCCTGGCAAGGGTGGCACTTCTTGACCATATTGACACAATATTTGAAGATCGACGGCCAGAAATAACCCGCTCTCAAGATTTTTTGGGTTGTAGAAAGACCAGATAAATGACCACCACATGCCCCTCCATGGAAATCATTCAGCACAATCTCAGCCTCGTCATTAGTTAAACAATGATGTAAAATGGAATCTACCCCACGGTGGTACAATGTGTTACCCACTATAAGGTAGTTCTTGGATACGTGATGTAACCGTCGTCGTTCATCTCGTGAAAGGTGAGTAGGGACCTTCAATGTTTGTAAATATATGATGATATCCCCATACCATGGATCCAAAGTTGAGATCAGAAAAATGTGCTCATCGACAAACGTATCTTCACAAACTTCCTCCTCCTCCTCACTTGGGAAATCAGAAATAAGCTTTGCAAAAATCAACGATTTTTTCAATTTTGCCGAAACAAAATCAAGATCCAATTCTTGCAAGATGACAATCCACTTATTATACTTCCCCCCGATCATCTTTCTAGTGAGGATGAACTGAAATGGATTGACATGGGCTACCACCAAGGTTTGGCGAAGGAGAATGTAGTGTCTCAATATTTGAACCGTATGAATGGTAGCCAAGGCAAGTTTCTCCACATGGGAATAACGGATCTCTGCATCTAGAAGGTTTCAGCTCAAATAATATATGACATGCTCATGGAGCTCCTCATCCTCCTGAACCAAAACCATACCAATCGTCTCCATGGACTCGGCCACATAAAGTAAAAAGTCACGGCTATAGTCGGTTGGACTAATCATGGGGGCTGATGCTAAGGCTCAGTTAAGCACATCAAAGGACTCCTGGGCTCGCTCATCCCAGCAAAAGGTAATGTCCTTCTTCAAAAGATACATAAATCCTTTAGTCAAATTGGCAAAGTTAACCATGAATCTCCGCAAGAAGTTCACCATGCCTTGCAAACATTGAAGATGTCTAATGTTTCTCGGGGGATACAATTGAAGTATTGCCTCAACCTTTAAGGGATCGACTCTTATACCCTCCTTAGAGACAATGAACCCTAACAAGTGACCAGACTTCACGTAAAAGATGCACTTATGAGGATTTTAACCTAACCATTAATGGCGGCATCTTTCAAACACTAGTCTCAAATGGTAGGAATGACGCATCCTCTAACGAGAATGAGCAGCAAGGTCATCCAAAAAGACTTCAATAATCGATTTGAGATCATGGAAGAACAAGGTCATAGCTCGCTGAAATGTGGCTCTGGCATTTTTAAGGTCAAAAGGCATCTTCCGATATGCAAAGGTACCCCAAGGACAAATAAATGCAAATTTTATGTTGGTCCTCGGGTTCGATCTGGAAGTGATTGTATCCAGAAAAGCCGTCCATAAAGGAAAATACCTCACTTCCCACACACTCATCCAAAATTTGATCAATAAATGGTGTGGGAAAATTATCCTTAGGGCAGGCACAATTCAAGTCACGAAAATCAGTGCATATACGAATCGCTCCTTGCTTCTTATCAACCGGAACAGGGTTTGAAACCCACTCCATCAAGGGAAGGGGATAGATAAAACCAACATTTAATAGATTTTCTATTTCATCCTTAATTGTGGGTGCTTTTCTAGGATTCACCACACACAAGCATTGTCGAACAGGCTTCGCACTCGGGTAGGTCTTGATTTCAATTTCGACAATACGAGGGTCTATACCTGGCATTTCCTCGTATGACCAAGCAAATATATCACGAAAATATTTAAACATCTTGATATACTCTTGAATCTCAGCATGGGTACATTCTTCCCTAATATAGACATTCTCAATCTTGCAAGGATCTTGAGAGATATTGATAGGAATGGTAGGAGATAGATTTTCCATCTTTTCATCGGCCATCGAACCAGGAGAGCTCAATGGGACCACGGGACTACCAATTCTCTCACTAAGAATCTCCCTAAATTCCTCATGCTCCAAACGGTCAAGCTCGGGAAGAAAATAAGATCTATGATGTAACTCTTCCCAAGGTGTCTCAACCCCAGACATGGCCTTAATAATAGCTTCATGTGATGGAAAAACACTATCAAGGCAATCATGCTATATATAATAGTGTTAGACCTACTCTAGCATATATAATCAATAACATATAAGCATTTAAAAGCATCCATGGATCAAATAATCATTTAAATACACATTATTAGATAAGAAAAGATATTTCTATTGATATAAAACAGATATTACAATAGTGACAACCTCTATCGACACGTCTGAGAATCGGAGAAACTGATTCTCCCACTTGGGCCTCCACCACTGCAATCCCCCATCTCTTGATAGCAAGCTCACAAGCAAAAAGAAAGCTTGGGAAGAACACAAAGTGCTCCAAGGGACAAAGGGATGCAGACTCAAGTATAAGCTCCGGCAACAATGGACTATATGTTTCTTGCTCTTGAATTCCTCCCCCTTTCAATGTATCCAAAGGGTTCCTTATATAGCTCTTCAATGGGGTAATGGAAGGTTGAATCTGAGTGATCTCAAGGCATATGGAAGGCCAAGAGACAAGTGACTCAGATCCACATCAAGGAAAACTCCAAATAATTTGGCCTTTTGCACACATCCCGATGTACGCGGGTTTAAAGGTCAAATCTGGGTATATACAAGAGAAAAGGGATTAAAATTCATGTATGGCAATTATTGCATGTTTTTAGGGATGATCTTGGAAACATAAAAGGTAAAAAAATGGTCCATGGGGTATAACAAGTCTGCAGAGGGACAAGGAAGGCCATAAAAGTGTGATCCACCATGTGTGGTAAACTCAGCTGTAACAGAAGTATTTGGAAGAAGTTCTACTGCAAATTTTAGTGACAGAATCTGGCATTGGATAGGAAGGACAACTTCTAGTTCATAAACTAACTGGAATGGTGTGAAACCATTCGCTATTTTTGCCAAAGTCTTGTAAGCCCAAAGAGCAGAAAAGAGAGTCAGATGCTAGTTGGATTTATGATATCCAACCATCCTCCACAGCATAGATTTTAAAACTGTGTTTATGGCCTCGACCTGACCATTAGCCTGCGGATAGTAAGGAGTTGAGTTTTCATGGCGAAAACCCATCTTGGTACTTAACTCGATCATCATCTGATTTTGGAAATGTGATCTATGGTCAGTGACTATAGACTGTGGGACTCCAAACCTAACTATCACGTGATTAAATAAGAAGACGATGGTAGTATTACCATCCTTTGCATACATAGGCATATCCTCAACCCATTTTGTGAAATAATCAACGGCTGTGATGATGTAACCATGCCCCCCAACTGAGGTAGGCTTACAATGCATAAAGTCAATACCCCATTTGGAAAAAGGGCCAACTGCAATGACAGGGTGTAAAGGAGCAGGGTGGGTGTGCTTTTTCAGATAAAAGTGTTGGCAGGGTGGGAATTTCTTAACAGTCTCATGACATTCTTTGAAGATTGAAGGCTATAAATAGCCAGTGCAAAGGATTTTATGGGCTGTAGCCATCCCAGAAAAATGACTGTCATGCGCTCCATAGTGGCAATAATTAAGGACCTACTCAGCCTCTTCATGTGTAATGCATCATTGGAGAATGGAATCGATACCATTTCTATACAATGTATCATTTAAGATGAGGTAGTACTTTTCATGGTGACGGATACAACAACGATCTTCATGGGATATATTGCGATGAAATATTTGAGTTTAGAGATAAATGATTAAATCTCCAGACCATGGATCGGTTGTGCTTATCAAGAATATAAATTCATTGGGAAATGAATCACTGGGATCAATATCCATCAAAGCACATGGAAGGTCACACATCATCTCTTTAAATACCAGGGTTTCTTTGAAGTGGACTTGGAAAACTCAAGGTCGAATTCCTGCAGGATAACAATCCAACGAGAATATCCCCCCTAACACTTGACGAGTCAGGATGTAATACATAGGGTTCTAATCTATAAGTACCGTGGTAGTGTGAAGCAAGATGTAATGACAAAATGTTTTAACAAAAATTACTGTATCCAATTCTAACTTCTCCACATGCAAGTATCAAGTTTTAGAATCAATCAGATGCTTACTGGCATAATATATCACGTGTTCCTGACCATTGGGATCCTCTTGGGCTAGAACCATTCCAATTGTAGTAGTGCAGGCAACAACATATAAGAGAAATTCCTTTGAATAATTTGGGGGGTGTATCACGGGTGAATGAGTTAGAGCATGGTTGAGATTATCAAAGGCTTGCTGCGCCTGGTCATCCCAGAAGAATGGAGTGTTCTTCTTCGGGAGATGCATATAACTGTGCGTTTTCTCAGCAAAATTGCAAATGAAATGACGTAGAAAGTTTCCCTTCCCTTGCAAACTTTGGAGCTCAATAATTTTAGTTGGGGCAGGTAGGGCCAATATAGCATTAATCTTTAGTGGATCAATCTGGATACCATCCTTAGAAACCACAAAGCCAAGGAGACGTCTCGTCTTAACACAAAAAACACATTTGTGTGGATTGAGCTGTATGTTATAATGACGACATCTCAGAAAAATGTCTCTAATATGCCCAGGGTGGTCTTCCCATTTATGTGAATGCGTTGGGAGATCATCAAGGTATGACTCCACGATGTTCTTAATATCATGAAACACATAGGACACGACACGCTGGAATGTAGCTCCAGTGTTCTTTAGGCCAAAAGGTAACTTCCTATAGGCAAAGGTTCCCCACAGACATATAAATGTTGGTTTGTGTTGATCGACGGGAAATATCTCAATCTAATTGTAGCCAGAAAATCCATCCATGAACGAGAAGATGACACTTCCAGAACAGTTGTCGATAATCTGATTGATATGCGAAGTCGGGAAATTGTCCTTAGGACAAGATTTGTTCAGGTCTCAAAAATCGATATAGACTCTAATGGTGCCCTTATTTTTGTTCATAGGGACAATGTTAGATACCCATTTCATCAGGGGTACATGATAAATAAATCCTTCCTTCAGAAGTTTTTCTATTTCATCTTTGATAGCTGCGGCCTTCTAGAGATGTACTTGACGTAATTTCTACCCGATAGATCAGGCTGCAGGATAGGTTTTAATTTCATGAACCATAATAGATGGGTCTATCATGGGAATCTATTCATAAGTCCAAGAAAAAATGTCTCGAAATTATTTGAATAATTCTCTATATGCTTCAATTTCTTCCGTCAAGCAATTCTTCCCTACATGAACACGCTCAATGGTTCCAGGTTTGACTGATATGTCAATCAGGGTTGTTTTAGTAATGCTACTTAGATTTCCTTTGGATTCAATATTTTGATACAATACAAGTGTTTGTGGATGGATGACAATATCAATATTGATAAGTGATTCAAAGTCATAATCCACCGAAGTGGCATTGGGAAGAAAAGAAGATTGATGATGATGATCTTCCCATATGGGTTCACTCTCACTCATGATCTCTGTGATGGATTCATCCAAAGGAAAAGTATATGGGAAGATAGGGTTTTAACCAATAAGGAAGGTGGTAAGGATATGAATCCATGAGATGAATATCATCAGCATGGTCATCGAAAATGCATTGAATAGCATCGTACATTGCTTCATGTGGGCCAAGAGAAAATGACTCAACAATTTCTTTTCCCTTGGTGCTATAGCCAATTGTGGAAATCATATTCATTGTCACCATTTATGTACTAGGAGGGGATAACGGAAACACACCCATGAGGGTGGATTCTTTCATCATACCTATCCCAATTGACTGATAAGGAGGAGGGGACTGAACTAGAATAGGGATGTTATTCGCCATAGGGGTTGTAACATCCGACATACTATAGTCAAGTTGATCAATAGTCACAATATTCCCCATATGTGGAAATTGGTGAGTTCTAAATACTATCAAAGTGGTAGCGGTCATAGCATAAAACCAATTTCTCTCCAATAGAAGATTGTAATCTAACGCGGCATCAACCACTTCCACTTGAATTGAAACAATCTTTCCCCCAAGCTCATCTGAAAGTGTTGGAAATAGACCATGGGGCTGAAAACCTCGTCCATCAAAATATTTTAAGGTAGTAGGAGATTTCATAACCTTAGGAGAACCGATGGCTCTCCAACAGGCTATAGACAAAATTGAGGTCGAAGCTCCCTCATTTAGGATGGTCTGATGGACCTTTCTACCAACTACTCTAGAGGCAATCTGAAATGTGATTTGGTGAGGTAATATGGATTTATAGTTCTCTACGTTGAAATCAATCAAGTTGGTATTGTCTGGGTCTAATTCCCCCAAAGCTGTTAGCAGGTTTTTATGCTACGTTGGACAATTTTGGAGTACCTCAATGGTAGACATAGCACAAGGTTCTTGAGATAAATATTCAACAACATTATAGAATTGTGCAGCTCAATAATATGGATTGAAAACAAACTTCCTGAGGGTGGCCTTAGGTGGTCGCAAAATTAAATCAAGATTAGGTTTTTCAATCATGAGAGGGCCATTAGATGAAGATGGAGGAGAACTAGTAGAAGGAACTTTGTGAGAAGAAGTATTTTCGTCTCTCTTCTCTACTGTCTTGTCATATGATTGACTACGAGTACTCAAATTGATGGTCTCGAAAGACATCATTCTGGTTTTTTTCGTGGAATTGGAGGTCCCCTGATTAGACATGTGGTCTATCAGTTGTTGTTGAGAGGGAAAAGGATTAGTAAGAACTGCTGGTGCGGGGTTACTCTTCAAAAATTTGCTAATCTCGTCACGGTGAGGACATTACTTCATGAAGTGATCTCCCCCACACAATAAATAGGAATATTTGGCTTTCCTCTTCCCTTTATCATTCTCATTGGTCATCGGTTTAGGATTCTCATGTTGGTTTCCAGGTTTCTTGTTTTTACCTTTTCCCTTTTTCTTAATGTCAAATTCTTGTGAGATTTGAATAGAATTTACCTTGGCAGAAATTGTAGGAGTCAAAGGAGCAGTGGTAGAAGAATTTGTTTGCTTGGCAGGTTTTGTTTTCGATGATAGATGGATTGAACCAACCACCCCATCCACGGGAGTTTCTGCTGGTGGCTTCGTAAGATCTGTGATAGGGTGAGGAGCTTGCAGAATTAATTCATACAGTGTTCTGGATTGGGAATAGACCAAATCTAGATACTAAGTGCAATTGATAGCCTTCTCTTTAGTTTTAGCACCACCCATAGACACATCTCAGGTGATAGGAGGAAACAAAGACTTAGTGAACCAATCATATAGCAGTTGGTCCAGGATGGGAGATTTAATAAGTATTCTCTACTTTCTCCCATCATGGATGTGGTACAATATGTGGGTGGAGGTATTCTGACAGAGTGAAGTTAAAATATCTGTACCCATTTCGTAACGAATGGGTAGCTAAAAGTGCGTAAGGAAAATAGTTGCTAGAGAGCTAAAATCCACAAATGAATGTTGTGGAAATTCAATGTACCACTTTGCAGCCGTGTCAGTCAGTGTGCGCTGGAAGATCCTTAAACGAACAGAATAATCCATCAAAGAGTTCAAGGAACACCATAGATGGAAATTCATAATGTAGTTCTTGGGATCATCTCCCTGCTTTCCGTCAAACTTAGGAATTTTTTATGGCAATTTTACTGGAATAACGGGCCATGAAGGGTTATGTCTAATGGGATCGTTTATCAACTTGGACAAATCAGATAAGTCCAAAGTTTCCAAGAAAGGTAACTTTCGATTAGCTTCCACATACTGGTAATATTGTAAGGCATTTATGTACCATTAGGACCATAAGATGACTGATATATGGGTTGTTTATTCGGTTGATTAGATGATGAACCTCCTGAAGTTCTGCCAGAAGGAGGTGGCCCCTTAGGTGGTGGGCCTCCAGGTGGTGGTCCTCCAGGAGGTGGTCCTCCAAGGGGTGGTCCTCCAGATGGTGGACCTCCTAGCGGTGGACCCCAAAAGGTGGTCCTCTAGGTGGTGAATCCCTAGAAGGTGGTCCCCGAAGTGGTGGTCCTCCCAAGGGTGGGCCTCCAGGTGGTGGTCCTCCGTAAGGTGGACCTACACTAGGTGAGCCTCCTCTTGGTGGGCCACCATAAGGTTTCCCTTTGACACCTCCAGTAGTAAGAATAGGTATTCCTCTGATTGACGGCATGTAAGACCAGCTAGGTTTCCCCCAAGGTGTAAACATGTTTCCTGGGTAAGGGATTCCAGAATACATAGTTCCTGTAGATGTAGGTAGATAATTCGTGTTTACTATAGGTAATTGATTTGCTGGGTAACCATAACCCTAAGAAGGTTGGTTAACTACAGGTTGTACCCCTAAGGGTTGGCTTGAACTCGACGGAGGATTTACCATATTGGTGTGGGTAGGAGGAACATACACTACGGACTTCCCTGCAGTAGAGGTCTGTCTAGTACTAGTAACAACTCCACTAACTGATAATGTAGGTTACACCATGGGTTTCCCCCCGATGTTAGAAGGTACATACACCACTTGAGATGAGGATTTCGCCCCAGCTATAGAGGGTATGAGAGGACTAGCAACAAACCTAGAATTTAAAACTGTAGGGTTAGAGGTTTGATTCGGATCACGAGGAGACAAACCACGAGATGGAAAATCATTAGAGAGAGGACTATATCCAGTAAGCCATGGGTCTATCAAACAGGGTAAAAGAGCTGACATAGGTTCCTTATGAGGTACAGGGGTAGCCAAAACCCTATCCATCCTCTCTTGAAAACTGCGAGCATGATTAAGTGACTCTTGGATTCTCCTCTGTACATCCTCATTCAAAGGAGGGTTTTCAAAAGAGGGTCTAATAACCCCAAACTTAGAAATGGCTTGACCCATATAGGTTATCCAAAAAGGAGCATCAAGGCCATACTAAGTTTCATTTATACTATCATTCTAACCTTCCATCAGAGAATGAAAAGAAGTGTCACCCGCAGGAGACTATTGGACCAAGGGAGTAATGTAAGAAGTGAATTGGTCTCCACTTTCTACAACTGGAATCCCCCCCTAAGGTAGCCAATTGCAACTCCTTGGTCTGTGGCTTCCATTGGGCCTTCCCCTGTTGCAGGTGGAAACTCGGGTGGTAAGCCCTGGTTTCTTTTAGATCGTATCAACTAAAACTCAACCAGATTGTAAAAGCCACTAAAACCTAACCTAGGGTCTCAAAACTAAGAAAAATCACACAAAGTCTTCTCCTACTCAAGCTATAGGCCACAAGCTAACTTAAGTGATAGGATGAGCTCAAAATAGTTGGTCTCTCACCAAGATTGTCAAGAAGGTGCAACTCACAATATAATCAAGGTATGTGCATAGTAGTCTCCCTGAGTGTTGTTCTCAGTGTATTGATCCAAACAATATGGCCAAATGGTTTTCTCAGTTAGACAAGTAATCCTAGTAGGGTCTCCCGATATACGCAAGGTACGTGGGAGCTCAAATTGGTAGTAGTGTTGTCTAATGCACAACCGTCCACAAGGGGCCTTTCAATATACAATCAAGTACGTGAAGTACCTTTCTATATACCTCAAGGGTACGTGAAAGGTCGTTCGATATACCGATGGTACGTGGAAAAACCGCGCGAGTCCCAGGTTGCAGTCCAGGCAAATAACGATAGCTCCTACATTTTACAATGCCCAAACACGTCACTAACTTATCACTCAAATTTCTATACAATTTTAGACCTATAACTACCATTAATTTTAACTTGAGTGGTTAGGTGAATGCATGGATTTTTGATAGAAACGTAAAGCCATGCAAATATGAAATGCAAATATTTTCACTTTACTTTTCAAGACATGCCTACCTATGCGAAGGAGAGAGTATTTTCCTTTTCAATTTCCGTTTTGAAACCAAAAATTTTCCCAAACAACTACACTAAACCAAACTTTTTCTGAGAAAGCTAACAAGCAACAAAATTCAAACTGATTTTGAAAGCAAGCAAAATAGGGTAAGATCTCTTTTTCTAAGAATAAAGACAAAACACACTCAAAGGTATAATCAACACTTTTTCAATTTTTCTTTTAAAAACTAGAAAGATATAACTTAAAATCACTAATATTTTTCTTTTGATGAGAGCAGAATGTAAAAGAAAGAGAAGAAAGATGGAGATTTGAAAGTTGATGAGGATAATCAGAGGCCCAATAATTCGTTCTCAAACAAAAATATGAACAAAGTCTCAACAAAAAAGTTTCTATTTTCAAAGAAAAAAGAAGTTCTTCACAAAAATTTAATGAAAAATGAAAACAAACAACCAATCAAGCAATTCTTTCTTTTCAGATATATCTAACAATAAGACTGAGATCTAACTGATGCTAAGCTCTCAAACAACACTCCTTTTAAAGAATTCAAAACCAAACATAAAAGCAAATGAAAAGATAAGTATATCCGAGCTCTTTGATTTCAACAAAATAAGCCTTTTACCACACCAAATATGAAATTCAAGCACTCAGATCTCTTTAACATAAACCCAAACACTCAGAACTGAAAGCAACTCAACCAAAAGTTTTGCAAAAAACTTTGAAAAAAACAAGTTTGGAAAGACCTACCTAGCACCGCTTCCAAAGGGTCACTGACAGAGCGGTTATGCACGAGCACCGCTTCTTGATTGTTGATCACATGCAGTGGCACCACTTCCTGCTAACTAAGTTTAGGCGATGGCATCATTTATTTCCTACTGTGCATGCACAGTTCCCTGTAGATGTCTAAAACAAAAAGATGGTGAAAAAGCAAAGTCAAATCACTGTGCAACTGACATTTAAATCAGGAATTGATAGTATTTAAGAGCACGGAAAGTCAGAAAAGTCAGATCTGAAGATACCAAACCAAAAACCACTAGATCAGCTAGTGGATCTGATTGAACTAATAAAGAACAAGAGCTTGGATTTTGGACAAGTTTTTTGAAAAGACTATGGAATATTAGATCAGCTGAAGCTCTTCTCCAGCAGAGTCGCCATATTTGTAGATAGAAATTTTTCATCTCCTGCGGACAAGAGTTGTTCCTCTAGTCTGAATGGTTCATATCTAGAACAAATGGTATATGAAAAGATTGGAAGACATTCCCTAGAATTGGTGGAGATCTAAAATCAAGTCTATTTGATGTACTAGTATAGTTGTTCCTTGTAAAGATGATCCTTCATGAATATAGCTGCATAATCACAAGAAAAAAACAAACAAGATCAAATTGAACTAGAATATAATCCATTATTCTATATTGATGACTAAGGAATTCAATAATGGAACATACGATAATGACACAATAGATTTCATGGGAAAGGAATGAATTTCGCGTTAGATAATAGAGAAGAAGTTTACAACCTATGCCTTAGTGTCGATTGTACTCCTTCACAAAGCCAACATCTCTTCCCCAATAGCTCCAACTTGCTCCCTCAAGCTCACTTAAATGATTGGTGAGTGAGGTGGCTAAGATATCCTACAAGGATGGATCTCGAGCCCAACTAGCCCTAGTGATCAAGGATAAGGGTGCCAAAAAGCCTTCTTTCGAGAAGATTGATGAGAACCTCTCTTTTTTCACTTTTTACCAAGGGCACCGCTTCTTCCTCACTAAGACAGAGCGGTGACAGGGAAGAACCGCACCTTGATCAAAGGTTAAAGGCGGTGCCACTTCTTACTGTCAATGCATTACAAGCGGTACTGAAAAAGGTACCTCTTTTTTACTAAAGGGTAGAAGCAGTGCTGGATTTTCATATGTAGATTTGATGTTTGGACCAATATTCTTGCTTCACAATTTGGGATTGAAGGAAAACACTGAAGTTTGGGATTTCATCACATGTTTATGATGAGATTTAGGTGTAACAAACACAAGAGAGATATAAGAAAACATTGTAAGATTTTTTCGAGTAATAATAAGATATCGAAGCTTCCATTGTATTATGATTTTACTTGTGTATAGAAAGGATTCCACAAAAATATCGTGTTCTATTGTTATTGTTGTTTGCTTCTATTTTTTATATATTTATTAACATATAGTATCAAATCCTAAAAAACTTGCAAACATATGGTTTTTTTGTGAGTAGGAGATGCAAAAGTGACAAGAGGTTTAACCAAGTTTGATGGCAATAATTTCTCCTTATGGAAGATGAAGGTAGAGGATTTGTTGGTTCATAACAACCAATACCTAGCCATGAAATGGGTTGCAAAAATACTAAGGAGCATGACAAATGAGGACTAGATAATGTTGGATAAAAAGGAAATTTCTACAATTTGCATTTTCCTAGCAAACTTTGTCTTGTTCAATGTTGCAGAAGAAAATACCATAGAAACCCTTTTGGAGAAACTTGGGAATTTGTATGAGACTAAATAAACAACAAATAAGGTTTTCCTGAAAAAAAAAATAACTTTTTTCATTTGAGGATGAAGGAGGGTTCAACTATGGTAGATCATCTAAAAAATTTTAATACCCTAATCAATAAACTGATCTTGGTTGATGTAAATATGGAGGATGATGACAGAGCAATTATTTTCCTCTGATCACACATGTATACCTAGGAGAATATGGTGGTGACCATCACCAACTCATCGTAGGGAGCTCTAAAATTTGAAGTTGTGGTATAAGTTACTTTACTAAGAGAAGAGTTGAGGATAAAATCGTATCTAGATCCCTCTACTAGTGAACCCCTATCATTGAGAGGGAATTATAGAAAAAGGGTTTAACAAGGGAGATCACAGTCCAAATCCAAGTCCAAATTATGAAAGAAAGGGAGGTACATTAATTGTGGGAAACTAGAGCACTAGAGGAAGGACTATTGGTATTTGAAGAAGGAAAAGACGGATGAAAAACCAGATCAACCATCCATTGAAGCTAGTACATTAAATTCATTGTGTGAGGATTTATGTCTCAATAACAATATATCTCTATCATATGCTTGGGTTTTGGACTTGGGTGCATATTTCCACATGCCTCCACATAGAGATTGGTTTGTTGAATACCCGCTCTAAAGTGGTGCTAGCTCTATAGTGGTGGAATGGTTTACTTGGGTGATGATCATCCTTTACAAATTATGGAAAGAGGGTACATTAAGATCAAGTTGGTCAATGGAAGATAAAGGAATTTATGTGATGTAGGACATGTACCAGATCTACAGAATAATTTGATCTCAAACAAAATGATGGATAAGTTGGGGTATTCTACTACCTTTGGTGACAATCGATGAAAAATTACAAAAAGAGCCCGCATGGTAGAAAAATGAGAATATTACGGGACTCTTTATCGTTTATGTGGTGATACAGTGACAAATCATGCAAGAGTAGCAATAGACTAGGGGAATGTTTTGTATGTAGACATGTTGTGCCATCAATGACTTAGACATGTGATTGCAAAAGGTTTGGAAATTATACATTATTGAGGTATGCTTTCCAAGTTTAAGTCCTGTGATTTGTAGTTGTGTGAATGCTATATTTTTGGTAAACATAAGAAAGTTTGGTTTACTGCAAACTATGGTAAAAGTTTTGATCACTTGAAACTTATTCATTGTGATATATTTGAACCAATCCCCACTCTATCTATAAATGGTGCTAGAAATTTTCTGGATTTTTAGATTATTAATAAGAGTGTGGGTGTATTTTCTGAAAAATAATTCAAAACCGTTCGATAAATTCAAAGAGTTCAAGGATAAAGTAGAGAAAAGTTTGGGTAATTCAATTTTATGTCTCAGATCTAATAATGGAGGAGAATATTACTCTAAGGAATTTGAGAAATTTTGTATGCGTGAAGGAATTCAGCACCAGAATAATGCTCCATATACACCACAACAAAATGGTGTGGTTGATCATATGAATCACACAATCATAGAACATGCAAGAAGAATGCTCACTATATATGGGTTGGATAATGGATTCTAAGAAGACGTTGTTAATAGAGTTGTGTATTTAATTAACAAATCACATACAATTACGTTGAATGGAAAGAATCTAAAGGAGGTTTGGTGTGGTAAGCCAATTTATTATTCTCATTTGTGTATCTTTCAGTTGTTATGTGTTTTCCCATGTGCCTAAATAAAATAGGTCCAGTCTTGATCCAAATTCAAGGAAAAGTGTGTTTCTCGATTATGACAATATAAGAAAGGGGTATAGATTGTGGGATACTACTGACCACAAGGTATTTCTTAGTTGAGATGATATTTTTAATGAAAAATCCATGCAAAGGAAGGGGGTACAACAAACACCTGAGATTGTACCAATTGAAATAGAAATTAGTGAAGATAAAAATGGATCTTTTTATTAGCATGAAGAACAACAAGGTTAACATCCACAACTTGGAATATATACACATATGAAGAGATGTCCATAAAGGTATTCTCTTGATTCTCGGTATTATTTATTTGTTAATTGATGATAGTAAACCTAGTTCATTTCAAGAAGCTAGAGAAACTAAGAATGCAAATAAATGGAGGAAAGCCATGGATTAAGAAATGAGAACATTACACAATAATGAAGCATGAGAAATTGTGGATCTCTCTCTAGGAAGAATTTTTTTTAAAAATAAGTGGGTGTATAAAGTAAAGAAGAATAATGATGGGGTTTCAAAATGTTATAAAACTCACTTGGTATAAAAAGGATATGTGCAAAATTCAAGTATATATTTTACTGAATTCCTCTCTCTAGTTGTGAAGCTTACCACTATAAGGGTTTTAATTTAGTAGCACAGGATTTATAGTTGGAACAACTGGATGTAAAAATTACTTTCCTACATGGTAATATTGATGAAGAAATTTATATGGATCAGCTTGAGGGATATATATAAAGAGGAAAAGAGAATTTGATTTGCATACTCAAGAAACCTCTATATGTATTGAAATAGGAGACAAGGATGTGGTACATAAAATTTGACACTTTCATGAAGATCTAAGTTTTCACTACAATTGAAGTTGACTGATCCACATAATTCAGGTGTTCCACATGGGGCAATAGGTTTGAATCAATGAGTTGAGTTCAATTATTGTGGAAGCAATTTAGAATATGTCGACAAACCAAAGCAATTAGGAAATAATAATATGTTTACACATAAAATGCAAGAATTTGGAACACGGTTATTTTATTACTTCTTTGTGTACTCTGCTACATGCATTACTCCCTATAATACATTAATGTATAGGTTGATATAGAGTGTGCTGTAACACTTTTGTTCCTGGTTGTTACGTTTAGTTATAAGAGAAGTTTTAAAGATTGCAAAAGTAGAACTGTCACAATCGACTGCTAGACATAGAGACAGTCTGTCAGATTTGGTATGTCATGGTCGGTGTTGATGAAGCATGTTGCAGTCATTGGCCTTCAATGAGTTATGTTGGTTTCAGTTCTGGTATTTTTTGGTCGCCATCTTTGACAAGTGATGTGAGAAGTCGAGTAGGACTAGGCCAACTAGTCAAACAAGCCAATCAACTTCCTAGATGGAGCATTCCTCCCTCCTTAAGAAGCAATGGTCCCCATTTCTTTCTCGGGGATATGAGGAAACTTCTTGGTCGGTAAAATAGTTCTAATAATGACGAGGTTCTTTGCCACTCCAAATTTTCATACAAGCTTGTTGTAGTGCGCATCCCAGATGAGCTTATGTCAATTCTCACCTCTTGCTACACAAATTTGTTCTAGATTGTATAGCAAGGTGTCTTTTAGGAAATAGTTGGTGGTATATGACTTGTCAGTCTGAATTTGTCGATAGACTAATGAAAATTCGTTGTCTACTTGATACAATTGAGGCCAAGTGATGGCATCATATCCCTATATACTCATCACTATACAAAGGAGAGTGATGGATGGTCGACTTAGACAGTCAGTTGCAGATTTGTATTTGGATTTCCAAAACTTAATTACCAACTGGAATTATTGCAGATAATTAATCCACTTGAGTTGTCAAGTTGTGTGTATCTTGACTTGGGATAGAGCGAACTGTAGAGGCTTATGGTCGATATTAACAATCGCTTCCTTGCTAAGCACATAATGTTTTTGTTGCTTGAGTTCTTAAACAATGGAATACATCTCCTTTTCATATGTTGAATACCTCCTGCTAGTGTCACTGAAGGTTTCTAAATGCAAAGTGACTAGGTGACCAAACTACATGATCATTGTTCCAAAGGCATAGTCTGAGGCGTTCATCTCAATCTCGAAAGGCTAATGAAAATCAGGTAACATAAGTATTGGTGCAGTATAGAGCTGGTGCTTAAGCTACTCAAAATCGTTTTGTTCTGCTAGGTTCCACTTGTAAATAGTGCTTCCATTCCCTTTAGTCAATTGATTCAATGGTCAGACTATGTGAATGAAGTTAGGTACAAATCATCGATATAAATTCTCCAAACCAAGAAAGCTTCTTATTTCAAGAATGTTATGAGGAATGGGCCAGTCTTTGATGATCTATAGCTTTTCTGGGTCAATGTGAATTCCTTGAGATTCAATTACATACCCTAAGTGTTGATGTAATTGTAACTTCAGAATGTATTCACTTGTATTTCTTATGTATTGTAACTCTATGTTTATTCTGGGATGTATTTGTAATGTACTTGAGTCATGTCATGCCCCGATGTTCCTATCGGGGGTTTCTATAATGTAACAAGTCATGTCAAGTCATTGTGGGTAACCCTCCTATTGGTCAAGGGTTAAATTCCTCACAATTGTGGGGCCCTAGGGTTATTAGACTATCCTAGAGAATTTGACCCTAGGTGAGTCATTGTAAGTCGGAGAAATAGTCCCCACCATTGTGTTAAGGATAAACCTCCTTATTGGTTGGAGGAGGCAAAGTCCCCACAAGTTGTGGGGCACTAGGGTTATTAAACACTCCTAGAGATGTCGGCTCTAGTAAGTAATTGTTAAGTGAGGCCGACATGTTGGAGTGGGTTTCAAGTGAATGGAAGAATATAAATAGAGAGTGAGCCTCTCTATTTATCACACACACATTCACTCATTGGGGCGTATGAGTGAGAGACAAGACACTGGGATCAGAGAGAGAGACTACTGTTGTAGGAGATCATCTTTATGTTTTTCAGGTTTTACTTTTGGTGCTAATTCTATCTCTGATGAAGTTGCAAGGTTTTCTCCTTTATGGTTTCTCCAAAGAAAATTCTTTGTGTCTCTTGTCTCTTTTGTTTTATTGTTGTGCATGTTATTCTCTCATTTAAATATCCTAAGATCATAATGCTAGCTTGAATGATAAAAGTCTAACATGGTATCAGAGATAACTTGAGAAGAAGACACTGTGCAGCTGCAGAAGCCAGGGATTCTTACTTTTTGGGTATATCTCCACAATCCATTAGAAAAAGTATGCTAGGATGACTCTCCATTGAAGGGCGCATCTTTCTGTCGAAGCGGAATTCGATTTCGAGCACTTTCAGTTTTATTGCGGGAAATTAGGGCTTCTTACAGAAGAGGAATTTTTGAGTGAGCCTGGCATAGGATTTCTCTCCTCATCAAAATCGAATTTTGGAGACCTGGATCAATATTTTTGGTTGGGTGAAACTCCGGGAAATTCAAACCCTAGTTTGACCCCGAGCTGGAAAAACCCTAAAATACTAAACCTACTAAGTTTTGGTACATTCGCTATATCTCAGGATTGACAAAGGTTCATGGGATGAAACTTGTATAGGCTGAAGATAAAATCCTGATTTACATTGTGTCCAAACTTTAGTCTCATATTCGCTATATTTTGGGATATATGATCCCTCCACTTTAGGGTTCTAGCCTCTTCCAGAATTCATCCCTAAATAGGACACCCGGGGAGAATTGCTATATATTAGGATAAAAAGGTCCAAATGAAATTCCTGAAGATGTTCCAGAAAGGTCACATATTTTAATTTCTGTGATCTAAGTTTCAGACCTAGAATATGAAACAGTGACACATGGCATTCTATACAACTTCATTGTTCTGAATAGTCCTGTAACAGGTCACCTTGGTAAAATGATCATAAGTCCCAATTGGTAAAACCAATGCTGCTAAAACCTATGGTGTTGGAACAAGGACATGCAAGGTTACCTCAGTACAAAGTTTCAGACACATAGGAGTAGTAACATTGCAGATATCAAAGAAATATTGACATAAATTTCTACAAAAGAAATTGGTAAACTAGGGCTTCCTGTTCCAAGAGCTTCCCTCCACTGTTTTCAGAAAATGAGTACATTGGACAGCTCAACTTGAAGAGATCTATATTTCTATCCAATAAGATCTGAAAGATTCCAAGTTTTGAAAATTAGGGTTTCTCTGACAAACCCTAGATCAGCCAGCTCCAGAACCAAGATGGGCACCTCAAATTGGTAAGATCTAATCTTTTGCTATTTTCATTTGAGGTTCTCATTCCAAAGTGATCTATAACATTATCTTGATGATAATATTTTTCAAGTTAAAAAATTCCAAGCATGGAAGTATATGATCTCTCAGAAGAAAATGAATTGGACACTTACATAAGGAGAGAGGTTCCAGTTCCAAAGGGAGATGAGGCTCAAAGCCTTACACAAGAAGAACTTGGTCAAGGCTAAGAAGATCATTGTTGATTTAATCACAGATCAACTTGTACCACAAGTGTCTTCCCTAAAGACACCAAAGATGTTTGATTCCTTAACCAAGCTATTTTAAGGGAAGAACATAAATCAGAATATGACCTTAAGAAACCAGTTGAAGAATGTGAAGATCCAGAATGCAGAGACCATGCAGTCATACTTTACAAGGGTCTCTCAAATCAAAGAACAACTTGTAGTAGTAGAAGAAGAAGTCAAGAATGTAGAAGTGGTGATAGCCACCTTGAATGGTATCCCAGGATCATGGGATTCATTCATTTGAAGAATGTGTGCCAGAAGGAATTGATTACTTTCAGCAGAATCTGGGAAGAAGAAGAAGCTCAACTCATAAGAAGAGAAGAGAAGATGGGAGCAATTGAAGATCAAGCTCTCACCGTCGAAATAAGATCCCTCAAGCGATGGGGAATATGAACGACTCAATTCTTGAAGAACCTCTTATCCATCTTGAGAGTTTGGATAAGGAATGATGAAGTCATGAATGAAGAAGATGATGAAGCAGAAGGATCAAGAAGGAGTCTACCCACGAAACAAATAAAGATAAGTATTCAATTGTCATTTCATGATATTATGCATTTGTTTATATTCAGTTGATGTATTATGCATGATAGAATGTTTGCATTAATGACAGTATACTACTAATATGCATGTGATGGGTAAGTAGCTCATGGTGATATACAACTCTCCATTGCTACTTATCTAAAATTATACCTCTTTTCTGACATATTGGATTAGTGCACAATCTCAATGTTGTCCTGGTGGAGATGGAAGGCATCTAGAAAAGTTTCCATGAGATATGGATGAATGTTGTATTGGCTAAAGTAATTGCATGATCATATGTTTATGCATAAGAATTTTCCATTATGAATATTCCTTATGAAATGTTTCTAACCATACAAATGCATTTGACTTGTATGAAAGATCGCATACATAATCGCCTATAAGCAAATAAGGATGAGACTTGTTCCAAAGAACAAGTAATGACAGTTCAAGATGAAAAATAATATGATGAATGCAATGACATCATTGATGCAGAACCTTCCAAGAAGAAAGGGAAGACTAGTTTAATAAGAATGATGTCTAGGATACAGTATCGATACATGAAGGGAATTTCGTAGTTCCATCATGCAGTAAATGGAAACATCGTGGGATACAAGGCAAGATTCATAGCATGAGGCTTCTCACAAAAAGAAGGCATAGACTACGAAGAGACATTTGCATCTAGTGGGAGTTGAGACACATGACAGGAAGAATCATGTGTGCAAATGAAAGAAGACCTTGTATGAGCTCAAAAGGCACCCATGGGATAACACATACATGAAGAGCTTGATGAAGATCTTAACCTTTGCTATAAGGTTGAAGATGAAAGCCTATAGAGGATGAGAAGCTCACAGATGGGTGCAAGAAGAAATTTTGAAAAGGTTCAAGATAGAGGATCTTGGTATCCAGTGATCCTAGATGGATACATAGAATATTAGTAGCATAGGAAGCTACTTGTCACTCTGGTACAGAATGTTTCAGTGCATAGAGTACGGAAGACAGAGGGAGTATGATGCTTCAGAGGGAGTGACTGCAGAAGATCCTGAGGTTCGACATGGTATGACATGATGGATAGATTATTGATGACTCTAGGCTGAGTAAAGTGGATTCTAGCCTTTGCTTCAAGGTTGAAGGTAGAAGACCAGTGATGCTCCCGTTATGTGTTGATGCACTATGTTCTAGGCATGGAGGTGTGGACAAGGGAAGTATGCAGTAGAGATCCTGAATAGGTTCAGGATTATGGACTGCATGACCACACCTATGGCATCGAACCTGAGGCTATTGATTGATGCTTCATTAGAGACGGTTGATGCCACAATGTATCATCATATGATTGGGTCCCTGATGTACCTGACGGATACAAAACCCAATATTTGCTTTGTTGTGAACACATTGAGACATGTTCACTTGATGGTTGCAAAGGGTACAGTTGAGTATGGGCTCAAGTATGATACGAACCAGAAGATTAACCTGGAGGGTTATGTTGATTCACATTGGGTAGGCAATGCCATCGATAGGAAGAGCACTTCAAGGTGTTGCTTCAGTATGGGATCAAGTGTGATCTCTTGGTTTAGCAGGAAGCAATACTGTGTGGCACTAAGTACAGCTGAAGCAAAGTATGTCACAGCTTGTTTAGCTAGTTGTGAGGCAGTATGGCCGAGGAAGCTATTATCTGATTTATTTGATCTCCAGTTGGATGCTACTTGTATTATGACAACCAGAGTTGCGTGAAATTGTCAGGGAATCCAGTGTTCCATGACAAGTCGAAGCATATCGAGATCAAGTATCACTATATTAGGGATATGGTGCAGAGGGGAGCAATGAAGCTCCAGTATGTTGCAATGGAGGAACATATAGCTGATGTATTGACGAAGCCATTATCTAGGGTGAAGTTCGAGTACTTTGGGGAGAAGTTTGGTGTTCTCCAGATCGAGGTTTCCTCCAAGG
Source organism: Pseudotsuga menziesii (assembly GCA_001517045.1). NCBI lineage: Eukaryota > Viridiplantae > Streptophyta > Pinopsida > Pinales > Pinaceae > Pseudotsuga > Pseudotsuga menziesii. Next base: position 69,794 of record LPNX011212586.1, read on the forward strand.
GGAAATGATGAGACCCAAAGCCATTCTAACATGGTGAGAGGATTAAGTTCCTTCCATGGTCAGATGTAAGGGCTGAGCCATTCTGTCATGGTGAGAGGATTGGTCCTTCCATGTCAGATATGAATGCTGAGCCATTCTGATATGACTGTAGGATTGGTTCCTACATGATCAGATATAAGGGCTGATTTCCATTCTTGGAATGGAGGTTCCTGGTCAATTACCAGGTAGCTCAGTCTAGGACTCGGGGCCATTCTAATGTGACTGTAGGATTGATTCCTACAAGATCATATGTGAGTGCATGCCATTCTGATGAGTAGGTCAGATGTAAGTGTCGGGCCATTGTAACAAGTAGGTTAGATATAAGTGCTGCCATTCTCTGGGAGAATGGAGGCACCTGGTCAGTTTCCAGGTTGCTCAGTCTGGGACTGGGGGCCATTCTGATGTGACTGTAGGATTGGTTCCTACAAGATCAGATGTGATTGCATGCCATTCTAACAAGTAGGTTAGATATAAGTGCTGGGCCATTCTAACAAGTAGGTTAGATGTAAGGGTTGGGCCATTCTGACATGGGAGAGGATGAGGTTCCTTCCATGGTCAGATGTAAGGGTTGGGCCATTCTGACATGGTGAGGGGATTAGGTTCCTCTCATGATCAAATGTGAGTGTTGGGCATTCCTTTCTGATGAGTCAAGGTCAGATGTAAGTTCTATACAGGCCATTATGACTTAGGGTCAGATACAAGCACTGAGAAAGACCTGCATGGAGGCTAGGCCTACACCTAGCATGAAAAAGGGCTGGCTCTGTAGAACTTCCTGTGACGAGAAGAATCATGAGATAGCACTCGTGGTACTGATCCAGATTGAGTGAGGATCTAGATCTAATGATGATGATTCAGCAGTGATGATCTAGATCCAGTGATGATCTAGATCCAGTGATGATCCAGATCTAGTGATGATCCAAATCCAGTGATGATGTCCAGTGATGATCCAGATCGAGTGATGATCCAGATCCAGTGATGAGGTCCAGTGATGATCCAGATCAAGTGATGATCCAAATCCAGTGATGATGTCCAGTGATGATCCAGATCAAGTGATGATCTAGATCCAGTGATGATGTCTAGTGATGATCCAGATCCAGTGATGATCCAGATCCAGTGATGATGATCCAGATCTAGTGATGATCCAGATCTAGTGATGATGATCCAGATCCAGTGATGATCCAGATCCAGTGATGATCCAGATCCAGATGAAGATTACTTGAAGATGAAGATGACTTGAAGATGAAGATGAATTGAAAATGAAGATGACTTGAAGATGATGAGGAATTGCCGATGATGAGGAATTGCCGATGACCCAAAGGATACAGAGAAGAATACTTGTGCTGATAAATTGTGTCAAGAGAATACCTTCCTAGTTAAGAGGGAGTGTTGATGTAATTGTAAATTCGAAATGTATTCACTTGTATTTCTTATGTATTGTAACCCGATGTTTATTCTAGGATGTATTTGTAATGTACTTGAGTCATGTCATGCCCCAATGTTCCTATTGGGAGTTTCTATAATGTAACAAGTCATGTCAAGTCATTGTGGGTAACCCTCCTATTTGTCAAGGGTTAAATTCCCCACAGTTGTGGGGCCCTAGGGTTATTAGACTATCCTAGAGAATTCAACCCTAGGTGAGTCATTGTAAGTCGGGGCAATAGTCCCCACCATTGTGTTAAGGATAAACCTCCTTGTTGGTTGGAGGAGGCAAAGTCCCCACAAGTTGTGGGGCACTAGGGTTATTAGACACTCCTAGAGATGTCGGCTCTAGTAAGTTATTGTTAAGTGAGGCTGACATGTTGGAGTGGGTTTCAAGTGAACAGAAAAATATAAATAGAGAGTGAGCCTCTCTATTTATCACACACACATTCACTCATTGGGGTGTATGAGTGAGAGAGAAGACACTGGGATCAAAGAGAGAGACTACTGCTATCAGGAGATCATCTTTATGTTTTCGGGTTTGCTTTTGGTGCCGATTCTATCTCTGAGGAAGCTGCGGGGTTTTCTCCTTTATGGTTTCCCCGAGGAAAATTCTTTGTGTTTCTTGTCTCTTGTGTTTTATCGTTGTGCATGTTATTCTCTCAGTTAAAGATCCTAAGATCATAATGCTAGCTTGAGTGATAAAAATATAACACTAAGTATTTGATGTTGTTCATGGAAAATGAACACTTATCCAGACTCAAGTAGAGTTGACGTTGTTTGAGGATGTCGAGGAATTGTATTAGATGTCGAACATGTTCCTTCCATGTTCTACTATAAATTAGGATGTCGTTGAGATATACAATGACATATTTTCCTATAAAAGGTCGTAGAACATCATCCATGTATCACATGAAAGTTTTAGGCGCATTGGTTAAGCTGAAAGGAAACGATAATCAATCAAATAATCCTTTCTCAGTTTTGAAACGGTCTTCTAGACATCTGAGGGATCGATCAGAAATTGATGATATCCCAAATTAATATCAAATTAGGAAATAATTCAGAACCTTTCAGACAATTAATCAATTCATCAATTCTTGGCAAAGGGTATCGATTCTTTACCAAAATATTATTGAGTTCCCTTTAGTCAATTCACATGTGCCAAGTCCAATGCTTTTTTTAGAAAAAGGACAATTGGGATTCCACAAGGAGAGGAGATGGTTCAGATATGGTCCTTATCGATCAAATATTGGATCTATCGATGAAATTATTCATTCTCAATAATGGATCTCCTGTAGAAAATTGCATTAGGTAAAGAAGAAACAACAGTGAGTTCAAATGCAAAAGAATAAAAGTGCTTTATAGTACAAATCTAGGAGGAGACGAGTGTCAGGGTACAAGCAAACTAGATCCAAGCAGTGGAACATGCCTATGCTCAATGCAAGGAGATATGTGCAGGATAATGACACTCCAGGGAAGGTCTCCTCCCGGTAAAAGGGGCGATCAAGCTGAAAAAGATATGTAAAAGGCTATGCTTGGCTAGATATGAGACAAGATCAGGCTATATGGATGATAACTCAAAGTCAGGGAGCTAGCATAAAGCTCAAGAAGGAAAGAAAAAATCATGAAAATGAAATTACAACTTGATATATACAAGGGATTCCTAGGGGAATTTCCAGCATAAAGTTCAAGAGGAATACGAATCTCTTGTTCAAAGACATGGCAGGACTAAAAATGGACTCCAATAACCTAAAGGAGAAATGTCGGCATGGGCACCAAATGCAAAATAGGATCTTCCTATGGCTTGGGGGTACCACAACAGACAGCTTGACACCAAAAACCAATCTTTCCCAATATGCAAGAGAAACCAAACATCTAACACTAAGGGATACTGAATCATACCTTGTTATGGATGGTTGAAGTAGATCCCTGTTGATATTTTCCAATTCATGCTTGCATTAGCAATTTTCTCTCAAAAACAACAAACAATACAAGAATTCTCTATAATAATGTGTTAGACCTACTCTAGCATATATATTCAATAATGTATAAGAAATTAAATACATCCATGGACTCAATATTCATATTCAAATGCACATAAATTGGATAAGAGAAGATATTTCTATTAATAAAATCAGAGATACAATAGTGACAACCTCTATCGGCACTTCTGCGAACCAAAGAAACTAAGTCCTCCACCTAGGCTTCCACCACCTCAATCCTCCATCTCTCAATAGAAATCTCACAAGAAAAGGCAAGCTTGGGAAGAACACAAAGTGCTCTAAAGGGACAAAGGGATGCAGACTCAAGTATAAGAAAACCTGAGGCAACAATGGACTATAGTTTCCTTACTCTTCAATTCCTCCTCTTTAATGTACCCAAGGGGTTCCTTATATAGCACTCCAATGAGGTAATGGAGGGTCAAATCTGAGCGTTCTCAAGGCATATGGAAGGCCAAGATTTAGGATATGTGGACTCATATGAGGAAAACTACAAAATTATTTGGACTTATGCACACATCCCAATTTACACGGGTTTGAGGTCAAAAGTCACGTGTACACACAAGTACAGCTTTAAAAGTCGCATACAACAATAAATAGGTGTTTTTTAGGGATGATCTTGGGACATCAAAGTATAATATAAGTCCATGGGGTCTAAATATTCTACAGAGGGATAGGCAATGCAATAAATATGTGATCAACCATGTGTGGTAAAATCAGCTATAAGAGATTCCCCCTAATGTGTGAGGTGAAAGGGGTAACATGATGGCCGAAGTATATTATAAAATCCATCCCAGAAGTGGAGTAATGAATACCTAGGTGGAAGAACCATCCACTCATCAGTACAATACAATAATCAATCTCTTCATGTGACTGCAAATACCTATAGCAGTCCCGAATACATAAGAGTACAATGGCCATGAATAGGCACGATATACAAAATGTGACATGTGTGGTCATCACCACGTATAATATACAATAGATCAGAATCTACAAAGTGGATGAAGATATACAATATATCAAGATATCCATAATGGATGAAGATATACAACAGATCTAGATCTCCATAGTGGATGAAGATATCTGATATGCACTAGAATAAAATCATAAGAGCTGATATCTCATGAACACTAGCATGATCAAGGAGGTAGCATATATGGAATTCCACCAAGATGGAAGGTCTTCTACACGGACCGATATGAGTACATGCCCTACTATGTGAATAGATGTGTCAAGGTTGAACATAGTATTCCATCTTCTAATTACCAGTCATTGATGTACACCGTTAACAAACGTGAGATAACCCACCGAAAATGAAAATGGGAATCAAGGTACAAAGTGCAATCTAACAAGTGTGAATACATGTGTTAAGGTCAAACACTTGGAAGAATCCATCGATTAGGGAACATTGATGTATTACCAAAACTATTGATGGTGAGAGAACATACCACTGATGACTATAAGTCTCAAGCCACTCAAAGGAATCTAGACTCCTATTCCAAAATAAATGATCTGAAGTTGATGGAATGGAATCCGCCAGAAGGAGGGAATTAAGACATCCCCCATCAACTAACATGAGATACTCAACAATGTTTTGTAATGTGGAAGAAATCAAAAAATATGTGCACACACCAGTAACAGTACCAGGAATGCCCGACATGCAAAGTCAAGATAATTAAGGAATGGCCAACTCAAGCTTCAACTTCCTTCAAGCAAGAGCATAAAGGAGAATGGTGACTGAGGGTAGGAAGCATGGACTCATTATGAAAACTGGTACGTCTCTGGGATAAAGGAGGCATCAATAGAGGCTCCATAGGTACTAGAATCTTAACGTATCAGTGGAGTTAAACTCAGAGTAACAAGTATAGCTCATAAATTCAAACTAATAACCCGACCAATGGATGTGATATATAGTGCTCTGTTCGAGGGTGACACGACTTAACTACTGCTAAACATAACATCTTTTTATGTCCAGATTTTTATGTTTTTTTTGGCGGGGGGACTTTTTCAAATATTTTGAAAAGATTGAAAAAGAATAAAAGTGCTTTATAGTACAAATCTAGGAGGAGACGAGTGTCATGGGACAAGCAAACTAGTTCCAAGTAGTGGAACATGCCTATGCTCAATTCAAGGAGATATGTGCAGAATAATGACACTCAAGGGAAGGTCTCCTCCCGATAAAAGGGGTGATCAAGCTGAAAAATATATGTTAAAGGATCTACTTTGATAGACATGAGATAAGCTTGGGCTATATGGCTGATAACTCAAAGTCAGTGAGCCGGCATAAAGCTCAAGAAGGAAAGAAAAGCTCATGAAAATGCAATTACAACTTGATATATACAAGGGAGTCCTAGGGGAATGACCATCATAAAGTTCAACAGGAGTATGAAGCTCTTGCTCAAATACATCAAAAGACTAAAAAGGGACTCCCACAACCTAAAGGATAAATGTTAGCATGGGAACCAAATGCAAAAGAGGATCTAACTAGGGCACCCATGTATAGGAAATCTCTACCATTCACATAACACCACTTCTAACAGCAGCATGAAGGTTTTGTGACATCATGGAATGGGTTCGTACCTAAGGTTAAGATGAAACAGTCATAAGGCCATGCAAAATGCAAGTGGACATGAAATCCTAACCTATATGCCAGTTTAGACACGATACCTATAATAGGCATGAACAGATCGAAGACTCGGTCAAACCATGCTCAAACGGGCTCCTACAACATCATATTAGTCCAAACGGTCCAAAATGGTCGCAAATGGTCAAAAAACATAGGAAGTGGGTAAAAATTTCAAACATTTTCTATAAAATAGTGAAAAAATAAAAAAATTCATACTATTTTGAAAATTCACCCACCATAGCGCTTTCGTACTTAGAACTTCAGAAGTTGATTCCGAGAGCATCGTCAGGAGAAATTGCTCCCCATTTGGTCTAGGTAATTACTCATTCCCTCCTCTTCCATTTCAATGATTTTACATTTAAATTTAGTGGTCAATTTTGTTATTTGGGTCATCCTAAATAGTTCGTTTCGGCCCACGCAGAAATTACCATGGTACCCGCATATATACGCAATTATTTTGCAAACAGTCACGTACAAGGCCAAAAACATGATTTTCAAGGGAAAACACTCATGAAATTTGACAATATTTGCGCAGGATGGTGCTAGAATGGAGAGATAGAGAGAACATGGTGATGTTGAAGAGGCTGTGCAGGTTGATCTCATGGATCAACAAGTATTGAGGGCTTATGGGTTATACAATTTTTGGTGCCTTGGAAGCTTAAGAGAAAAGCCAAGGCTACTCCAGCTGATAGTGGATTACCAGGATCTAGACTCGGAGAATTTTTAGTTGAATGGAATGTCACTCAGCCTCGAGGTTGAGGACATATATTTTATCACATGGTTGTCCCATTGAGGGGAGGTGGTGAACCTTCGATCCCGTGGGCCAGGAGGCGAGTTGAATATAGAGGAATACATAGTTGTGTATTTCCTTCCCGATACAGAGAAGGTTGGGAGTCATAGTCAACAAATCCCAACTCACTTTCTTTTTTGAGTTATTAAATATTTTTTGTGTTTTTTGATATATGAAATTAAAAGATATGTTTTTGGTGTGATGACATATAATGATACTCTGCCATGTACATGCAGATGTGGGACCATGATGGCCAGATGGCTTTCCTCATCATCAATGGAGGGGAATAGGAGATGAGATCACTAGTGTGGATGTGGAGTAGATGCTCCAAAGCATTCACACAAACTTCATCAGCTTGACACATAGGGTTCCCATGGCGGAAGTCGAAGACTTTCCTGAGGCTATGAAGTGCCAAGTAGTTGGAGTACCACGAGCATGGGTTCGATTATTCATCCAGCTAGCTAGAGCCATAGTTTGCTACCATGATCAGCACCCTGCTCCACCTCAGGCTTAGAGACCTAAGTGCATATTTTTGTATGATCATGTAGTATATTTTGGTGGCTTATAAGCCCCAATTTTTTATATGAAACTTATGTATTATGATGTCACCTTTTTGGACTTAATGAAAAATACTTATGATGATCGATTATTATTCTATTTACATGTGTTAAATGTGTTTGTGAAATGGTTTTATCGTCTATGAACAAATGCCAATCTAGTACATAGTTAGCATATGAATCAGCAACTTGATTAAAATTTCTTGTAATGTGAATGTATGTTATGCTCTCAAATTGTTGTTCTAGCAATATTACATGCAAGAATCTTTGTAACAATGTCGGGTCCCTAACATGATACAAGCCATTAAGCTATGAGACCACTAACTACGAATCAAGGCGCACCTCAAGAGAGAACACCATGTGAAATGGCATCACGTAATAACTCAATCATGGCACTATATTCAGAAACATTGTTTGACAAAGGCTGTAAACATATGCCTCCTAAATACAACACATGAACCGTAGGAGTATGAATCACCCAAGCAGTCGAAGCTGAGTTTTGAGTGTGGTGGCTAGCACCATCAGCGAATCCTATGTAAACCAAAGAATCCATTGACATCTTCCATAAAAAACAAAAGTTAATCAACAAACCCGATCACCATAAGAAGACCAAAGTACGTTATGCAAAATGTACAATAATATACAAAAAATCAGCCATGGTTGAAGATCATGCATAATACTTTTTAAGATAGATCCCATTTATGGGTTCTGCCAAGGCTATGCCCCCATGATCAATTAGTCGAATGGGTCTAGCATTTGGATAAGTCCTAATGCCACATTCGACCGTGTGGGGGTCAATTACTGGAAATCCCTCATATGACCAAGCGAACACATCTTGAATTTCTTTAAACATCTTGGTGTACTCTTTAATATCATTCGGGGAACAATCTGCCCCAATGTACACGTTTTCATTATTTCCAGGAACATGAGAAATATTGATAGGTATCATTGGAGAAAATTTATCCATGTTCCCTTCAGCAATCTAACTAGGGGGGCTTAATGGTACCATGGGCCTATCGATGTTCTCACTCAGAATTGCCCTAAAGTCATCGCACTCTACATGATCAAGATTAGGAAGGAAATATGATCTATGGTGCAACTCTACCCAAGGTTGTTCTAACACAGACATAGCCTTAAGAATAGCTTCATCTAACGGAAACACATCATCAAGGTAGTATTGAGAGTGAGATGACTCTACTTCCCAAGCAGGAAGCACATAAGAGTCCTCCTCCTCTGTCCATGAAGAGGAAGGACTAGGCTCTACAATAGGACCAATCTTATCTTGATACGCCACCAATGTTGTAGGAAATGACATGTCTATCTCAGTAGGTATAGAATTTTCACCCGAAGTACTCGAAGAAGGAAGAATCCAAGGATCTTCCATATGTGACATGAGAAAAGGGACCGAATTCAATGAGGTCGAATCCTTATGAAGACTAGAACCGATCATAAGAATGAGAGTAGGGAAAATAAAAGCTCCAATCATAGAAGGATACATGCCTACCCCCACATTCTCTGTTGTCGACTAAGAATGATCAATAACTGGGATTGAAGCTCCCGATGATGCTTGGGGACTAGGATTCTTAAAATATCTTAGATCAATAGTAATGATCTTCCCATCCAAAGGAAAACACACAACTCAGAATAGGGAAGATGCTACAGCTTGCATATTGTAAATCCATTTCCTACCTAGTAAAATATTATAGTCGAGGTGTGCATCAACCACCTCAACCTCGATCGCAACAGTCTTCCCCCCCAATTGGACCTCTAGGGAAGGAAGTATACCATGCAGCTGAAATGATATTCCATCAAAATCAATCAACATATTTGCATAATTAGACATTGTGGCAGAACCTAAGCCCTTCCAATAGGACAAATACATCATGAAAACGACAGTGCCTACATCAATCACAGTGCACTTGATGGTGTCGTTTTAACACTCTACATGAATCAGAAGAGACACATAGTAATGCAAGCAAGGTTGGATTCCATGAGTTTCAAATTTGATCACAGAAGGAGAGATACCATCACCCACCCTAAGAGAAGACAACAACGCCTTCCTTTATAGAGGACAAGCCTGAAGAACTTCTAGTGCAGACATCGCACAAGGATTTTGGCCCAAATCCTCGATGATTGAATATTTTTGGGTGGCTTGGGAATTAGGATTGTGCCTCGAGTGCTTTCATACTCCCTTAGGAATGCAAGACGGAGCTTCAGGCTTATCCGTAGGCTTTTAAATTTGCAAAGAGCTCTCAGGTGGAGCAGGTTCTTTCCCAAGGTTGGGTTGCAATGTACCATAGTCTTTCACACGCATCACAAAATTCATAGCATTCACCATGTTGATGCAACTGTGGCCACTAGTGGTGTCTGGTGGGTTTTGAGTTCCACTAGAAGTGCTACCATGATCCATAGTCCTCGAGTTCATATTTTTATTATTCAGTAAAGGATTTTTCATCATATCTGGGCCCTGTGCTATGAACTTCAATGTGTCTTCCATTCGAGAGAATAAGTGAGTGAGGTGATCATCCCTACACAACTTGGAAGGAAATTTTACCGTACTCTTAGGCTTCTTCCCCCCCGCGGCATTACTTTTCTTTTCATTATTATCATTATCATTCTTATTCCCACCCTTTTGATTATTTTTACCTTTCTTTTTATTCCATCCAGGTTGTTGGTTACCTTTCTAGTTCGACGATTGCACTAAAATTACATCCGCCATTTGGGTAGGATGAGACAAAGTTGTAGCTTGTCCCAACACAGGATGGTTAAGTGACAATTGGATAACTTGGTTCATAACCAAGTCTGTAGGTTTGGTACTTGCGGAGCCAAAAATACCATCGGCATGTGGCCCAGGTTTAAACTTGGGGTCGAAATTGGATTGTGGAGCATTCGATATGATCTCATAAAGGATCCCAGACTGAGTATAAATCAAGTCCAACTGCTAAGCCCTAAAAATAACTTGGTCCTCATTTTGCACTCCGGATGTGGAAACATCCTTCACGATATAGGGTAACAATGACTTGAGGAACCACTCTAGAAGAAGATCTGGTGGTATAAAGGATTTAATCAATCTCTTTCGTCTACGCCCCTCTTGAATATGATCTGAAATATGGGTGTCTTTGTCTAGCCAAAATGTCAACAAGAGTTTGGTACCATCGTTGTAATGCACGGGTAGCTGGAAGTGATTAAGAAAATTCATAGCTAGGTCATTGAACGAAGTATAAGTCCCCCTAGGTAACTCTATATACCATTTCATGGCAGGACCCATGAGGGTGTGTTGAAATAGTCTCAAATGAATAGAATCATTGTTCAAGGAGTTCGAAGAGCACCAAAGGTGGAAGGTTGTGACGTGTTCACCAGGACCTTCACTAGACTTACCTTCAAACTTTAGAATGTCCAAAGGAATTTTGGTAGGAACTTTCAGCCATGCTGGGTCATGAGATACAGGATCATTTATCAATCTCGACAAGTCAAGTAGATTCAAAGTCGCAAGGAAAGGGATCCTAAGTTGATCCAGTTGGTTCCACACTCCCTAATAGGACTGGTTCACATAAGGTTGATTGCTTTATACACCATGGCCTTGGCCAGTGGGATAGTAACCTCCTCCCATTTCACCCATATCAAGTTTCATGGAAGCATTGTAATTTGGAGTACCTTGAGGCTGGGGTGCTACAAAGCCATAATTAGGAGACTGATATGCGAGTTGATACCCAAACCTGTAAGGTGGATAGGTTGTCCATAGGACGCTCCATAAGAAGCTCTGTAAGCTGGACCATGAGATGGTCCACGATATGGTCCATAGGATGGTACATACCATGCTGACACATAAGGAGGAACATAGCCTTGTGACACTACAGTGTGAGCAAAAGTAGAACGGACGTGGCTAATAGCAAAACTCCAACCTGAAGGCCCACTAGAGTTAGGAAGAGGATGTGTCATCAAAAAATAATTTGAAGGAATTGGTGTTGAAGATGATGGAATATGTGAAGGAATATAACTTGTGCCCCCAATATTCACATGTCTAGGATCAGACTCCCAAACTGGTATGGCAGTGCTAGGCCTAGGTTGCATATGCGAGGAAGCCTCCACCACAAGGATGGAAGGTGTAATATGACTAGTGCTTCCAAACCTCTCCGCATGGAAATGAATAGAAGTGCCCCCAGGAACAACACCAGGGTCAATACCTGATCCAACATGGGGTGTCGTACTGGTATCAGGACGGTCTGGCATGCCATACCTTATTGTGCTATTGCTAGTGGGTGCATGGTGAGTCTCATGGGTTGGACTACGCAGCAAATACCAATGATGTGCATGCATGTAGCCCAGAAATTGTGAAGGATCATCGGGATATGTCCCATCTATAGAATGGTCGGATCCCAACGGAGTCCCATATGTGCTTGAGGGTTCATCCTCCCATACGGGACGAGGAAGATAAGGGATCTCAGGCTCATGACCACTCATGGTGTGTGAATCAAAGTGATAGTTAGTCCACCTGGACTGTCTGGTTCTATCTCCCAAAGGAGGAGGAGACATGGAAGGGAGAAGTATTGCTAAATGATGAGAACGACGAAGTGCCGCACCCATATCGATAATTACTCAACAGAAAGAAAAGGATCTATCTAACTACACAACCCTAAGAAATCTAGCGTGCATAAAGCATACACCTAAGAAAATATAAATCCAAAAGACAAGAAAACCAAGGGTAGGATATGTGAGATCCTAAACGAAGCAGGTATGTCTTTCCTTGGAGAGGCTTGAGACTCCCATATACAAAAAGTGGAGGTTCATAACCAATTGTAGTGTCCCTTAGCTTCAATGTATATAGGGACTGTGTTGTTCGACCCCTACCTGGCCAAGACACCTACAGAATAACCTCTGCAAGTACCCCCTCGATACCTAGGTAAGGAAACTAAGGTCACCCCAATATAACCAATGCTTAGGCGGACAGTCATAGGAGGGATCGACCGTATGGGAAGGGTAGCAAAGCCCGGAGCCTAAAAGTACAAACTGGTACCCCAAGGGTGCATCAACCGTACCTCAAATTTCCCTAGATACGAATACAATCATGGAAATATCTTTGGTGCTCACAGAAACTGACCAGGGGTTATCCTAATCACAATCGTGTGCACTTCCTTGTGCTTAAATCCCATGTAAGAGAAGCATCCCGATAAACACTAATTATATCAAGGATTTCACACTCTCACCTGGACAGACACCTACTTGTTTATTTAGTGGTCTTGGAAAATTGGCTTACAATGAACTATTCCAAGACACTAAAACGTAATCTTGTTGATGCACCCTCTAAAAAAAAGAGTGTAATTCATTTTATTAAAGCATTGATTTTAATTGGCTATGATTACTCAAAGGGAAATGGTCATGCAACTAATGAATTTATGACTCAACAGTGAAATAAATATGCACACCTAACAAGCAATGCCAAATGCAATTTTGTAGAATGAAAAATGGGGTATGCCACTACATGAGATGAAAGATTTTTCCTTCAAATGTAAGTGCAATCATTCTTGAATCAAAATATGATTATAATTCAATAAACAAACCTAGTGCAAATACCATGCCAATGCAAAATGTAAAAAATTCATAAGTATGCAAAAGCAAAATATTTTTGTATTTTTTAAAATAAATGAGATATAAAAGCAATAAATGACTCTACAACTCCCAGATCCTGCAACCATTCACAAAAATCAGCCAAGAAAGGCACCTAGATAAAAGATACCTGATGCACTAATCCCAAAACAAAAATGGAAAAAATGAATGACAAGAACAAAGATTAAAAAATAAACTAAAAAAGGGTCTCTGGTCAGGAATAGACCCTATACGGACACCAAAAGCATCCTAGAAGACTCAAAAATCATCAAAACTCACCCAGCAATACTTAATCCCCCAACTAAGGCTCAAAACCAATGAATACACGATTGTTCTCAATAAACTAGCGTACATACGCAACTGTTCAGGGAAAACCCACGTGTATACGCGACTGTGAATTAAAAACCCGCGTATAGGAAGAAAAATAGGGAAAAAAGGCAAGCCAAGATCAAATTTACTTCTTCAAGACCCTACTGGGCAAACATGCCCCCAAACCCGACACAGAAACAGAGAAATAAAGAGCAATTCAAGAACATTGTATACCAAAACCCGAAAGAAAAACAACTAGGAACCTCCCCATTGGAGTCGCCAATTCTGTTACGGAGAGAAACTTCCTATGGCTTAGGGGTACCACAACAGACAACTTGACACCAGAAACCAATCTTTCCCAATATGCAAGAGAAACCAAACATCTAACACTAAGGGATGGTTGAAGTAGATCCCCGTTGAGCTTTTCCAATTCACGCTTGCATTAGCAATTTGCTCTCAACAACAACAAACAAGACAAGCATGCTCTATAATAATGTGTTAGACCTACTGTAGCATATATATTCAATAATGTATAAGCAATTAAATACATCCATGAATTCAATATTCATATTCAAATGCACATAAATTGGACAGGAAAAGATATTTCTATTAATAAAATCAGAGATACAACAGTGACAACCTCTGTCGACACTTCTGTGAACTAGAGAAACTGAGTCCTCCACCTAGGCCTCCACCACCTCAATCCTCCATCTCTCAATAATGAGCTCACAAGCAAAGGAAAGCTTGGGAAGAACACAAAGTGATCCAAAGGGACAAAGGGATGCAGACTCAAGTATAAGCAAAACTAAGGAAACAATAGACTATAGTTTCTTTACTCTTCAATTCCTCCTCTTCAATGTACCCAAGGGGTTCCTTATATAGCACTCCAATGAGGTAATAGAGGGTCAAATCCAAGAGTTCTCAAGGAATATGGAAGGCCAATAGTCAGGCTATTTGGACTCATATGAGGAAAACTCCAAAAGTATTTGGACTTATGCGCACATCCCGATGTACGCAAGTTTGAGGTCGAAAGTGGTGTGTACACGCAAGTATAGCTTTAAAAGTTGTGTACATCAATAAACTGGTGTTTTTTAGGTATGATATTGGGACATCAAAGTATAATATAAGTCCATGGGGTCTAAAGATTCTGCAGAAGGATAGGGAAGGCCATAAATATGTGATCAACCATGTGTGGTAAAATCAGCTATAACAACCCTTATCGATCAAATCTTAGATCTATCGATGAAATTATTCATTTTAAATAATGGATCTCTTGTAGAAAATTGCATTTGGTAAAGAAGAAAAAACAACGAGTTCAATGGAATGTTTTTCCTAGTAGTGTAGTGATACTCTGAGGGGTGATTTGAACATATTCTAGTATTCTTCAAGAATGATGTCAATTTGTTGTTGTTCTTGGGAATGGTAGTTGTTGGTTGGTCGATAAGCTGCTACAGTATTCCTAGAATGATGAGAATTGATCATGATCAATGTGAATTTCTAAGAATGATTGATAAAAAAAAATTCTTGTTTCTCATATACCATTTCAATTGTCATTGCAGGTCATTGTTTTGGTATTCCATACCACAAGTTGTGAATTTTTAGAATCACCTTCTATGGTCGTGACTGATAACTTCCATGTCGATCCCAAAAGTAAGCTTTCCCAAACAATACATCAGATACGGAAATAGGTGCCACATCGCATATTACTTCATCTTTGAAATTATTAATAAACTAGTTGAGCTTGCATTGTCAAGTGATTCTATGTTCTTGTCCATCCTTCATCCAACTGATTTTATAAGGTCGAGTATGGGGTGTGGTGACAAGACATGGTTTCTTCACAAGAGATTCACAAAAAAACTTCTTTTGGATGCCATTATCCATAATCATATGTAATGGATGTTTTTGAACCCAAATTTGTGTATGGAAAAGGTGCTCTCATTCCTCCTCATCGACAATAGTCGAGTTTGCTAGAATCGTCAATGTTGATTCCAAGAGGGCCAATGATTTTGGGTCATATCTCACAATGGCTTTGTCGAACATGTTAGCTACAGAATTTTTTTCCAAAAATGTCTTTTGAGCTTTGCATTCAGACACATCATGCCGGGATGACTTATGGTAATCACACCATTTCCTGATAGGAAGTTTCCTAATGTGATCCCTCTTGTATTTTTTAGAGTGTTGATTTCCCTAATATTTCCTTAGTGGATTTGGTTGGGTAGGGATTTTGGAATTATCATATTCTACTATAGATGGATACTTCTTCTCGGATGGTCTTCCTATCAGTTTAGTCATGAGTCGTGCTTTTCCTTTCTTCTTGGCTTCAAGATTGATTGCATAGTGGAATGCATCCATGCGCATATTTAAAGTAAGGAAATTCATGTCTTGATGAATGTATGGGGATATACCACAGACATAATTTAGAATGAGCAATTTATCTTCTTCTTGAACACCAATTCTAGACATGAGTCAATATAACTCATCGGTATAGCTTTGCATAGAGTAGTCTCTCCACTTCCTTAGCTGTTGCCACTTATTATAATGTTGTTCTGGGTATTTGGGTGGATACAAATATTTTCGTACATGCTTGACGAATTTATCCCATGTGTATATGGGGTTGTCTTCTTTGTCCATGTTTCTTCATCGATTATCCCACCAATAGTGCACAAAAGTCGACATCTTTAAGGATGCAATAGTGATCTTCTCCACTTCTGAGAGTCTATTCATAGAGAAATAGAATTTTTCGTTGTTTTACCCGTTGTCAACATATTTAGCATCAATTTTTCCTTCAAGATTAAATATATCCAAGTTCATTTCAACCTTAAAGGGGTTGAATATGTCAGAAGTGTTGATGTATTTGTAACTTCGGAATGTATTCACTTGTATATATTTTATTTCATCGGTCACTGGTGCTCCTATCAGGAAAATCACTTGTATTTATTTGTACCCTGATTTTCCTATCAGGAGAATTACTAAAAGTCATGAGCAAGTCCACTCCATTGTAAGTCGCATCATTAGTACCCTAGTTGTGGTTACTCGATCCTACATAAATGAGTTAGGCTTACTCGAGCCCACATAACAGAGTCAAATATTAAGTGAACAAAAGAATATAAATAGAGAGTGAGCCTCTCTATTTATCACAGTCACGCACACTCAGTTGTAGCGCATAACTAAGAGAGAGAGACACAACTATTGTTGGTAGATCATCTTTGTATCTTTGGGTTTTACTTTTGGTGCTCATTCTATCTCTGAGGAAGTTGCAGGGTTTTATCCTTTATGGTTTCGTTGAGGAAAATATTTGTGTTCA
This sequence comes from Pseudotsuga menziesii, assembly GCA_001517045.1. Lineage (NCBI taxonomy): Eukaryota > Viridiplantae > Streptophyta > Pinopsida > Pinales > Pinaceae > Pseudotsuga > Pseudotsuga menziesii. Next base: position 86,442 of record LPNX011212586.1, read on the forward strand.
TTGTCTATTGTGATTGATTGTCGTGCTTGTTATTCTCTCAGGTAAGATCCTAAGATAATATAGCTTAAACGATAAAAATCTCAATGTTTCTTCTAAATTCTATGTGATTCGCATGAGAATCTCATTGAACTGGGTGAACATTTCAATCCTCTCTCAAGCTAGTCCTTTTCTCTGTGAGTTTCTCTGTCTCTTCAGTTGCATGGCTTTTGTTTGTTTCTCCTTCCATCTTCGAATGAGTGTTTATAACTAGTGGATACTCATAATTTGAAGGCAGTGTATGTCCATATTGTTGAGTTTGTGAACGTGTTTGCACAAGCATAAGTCAGGTAACTTCGTAAGTGTCTACCCAGAACTTAGATAAGGTCAGGATGAAATATTAAAGACCAAATGGTATCTCTGATACCAACGATCCATTTCTCCCAAGTGTTCGGTGGGGGACAACAGGTTCAACTTAATGAGTTGAGTTCTGTTATGGTGAAAGCAATTTAGATTATGATGACAAACCAAAGCAGTTAGGAAATAAGAATATGTTTACAGACAAAATGCAAGAATTTAGAACAATATCAAATTATTTCTTCTCTATGTAATTCATTACATGCATTACTCCCTTTAATACATTAATGTACATGTTTATATAGAGTATGTTGGAACACTTTCGTGCATGCATGTTATGTTCAGTTATAAGAGAAGTTGTAACGATTGCAGGAGTGCAACCATCACAATCGGCTGGTAGACATATAGACAGACTATCAAAGTTGGTATGCCATGGTCAGTGTCAACGGAGCATGTTGGAGTCGTTAGTATTCAATGATTTATGTTTGTGTTGGTGTTGGTTCTGGTAGTTGTCAATTCTTGTCTTTGATAAGTGATGTGAGAAGTCAACTAGGACTAGGCCAACTAGTCGAAACAAGCTAACTGACTTCCTGGATGTATCACTGACCATTTTTTATATTATAATAGGTTTAATGATGAAAATTTTATTATTTTATTATTGTATGTTCATATGCTAACTACAAAACCCAACATGAAGAAAATAATTGTTCTCAAGCATCACTTGGATAGGAAATTTGAAATGAGCAAATCAAATTCTAAGGATGAAGATACACAGGGGAAGAACAAGTAGGAGTATCTATTTAAGTCAAAATTCATATATAGAAAATATTCTAAAGTGCTTCAATATGCAAAATGCAAAACTAGTTAGCACCCCACTTCCTTCACACTTCAAGTTGTTGCACCCCACTTACTGCACACTTCAAGTTGTCCTCCGAACAATGTCCTAAGACAGAAGTAGAGAAGGAAAACATGTCTTCTGTACTTTATTCATTATAATTAAGTATACTCATGTTCACCACGGTGAGCACCAAACCAAATATTTCTCAAGTAGTGGGAGTTGTTAGTTGGTTCATGGTGAATCTTGGTAAGGAGAAGTGGGAAGTTGTGAAGTGAATACTTAAATATTTAAGGGGAAATTCAGATGTTATTATTTTCTATAAATCAGTATATTTACAAATTAAAGGTTTTACATATTCTTATTTAGTTGAATATAGAGATGGACGAAAGTCTATTATACGATATACTTTCACTCTTGCTAGTAGAGTTGTAAGTTAGACATCTAAGTTGTATCTAGAGGTGGATTTATCGACAACGGAAGAAAAATATGTTGTAGCAACTGAGTCTAGTAAAGAGGCAATATGGCTAAAGCGATTGATGGATGAATTCAAGATGATGCAAGGGAAGATCACTTTGCATTATGACAGTCAAGATGTTATTTACTTAGTAAATGATGTAGCATTTAATTATCACACAAAGTATATTGATATTAAGTACCATTTCATAAGGAAAGTGGTGGAAGAAAGCAGAATCCTATTAAACAAAATTGATATTGATGAGAATATTTCATATATAGTTATAAAGTCAGTCAGGACGAAGAATCTTGAATGGTGCAAAATTTCTCTAGGATTTCTGAAAATGTGATGTAGTAAATATTGGGAAATGGAATTTGGGTGCAAATCATTAGCAATTAACTTCTTGTGGAAATTGAACCCAAGCAGTAGAACAATTACATTCACAAAATTGCTAATCAAACATGCAAAATTCACAAAAAAGGAGATTGAAATTGGAGAATAACACAATCATGTATTGAATAAGTGTACATCATCCAAACTCATCAAGTAATAGGTTGTCCAAATATATAATTACATAATATATTTGAAAGCATGAGGATTTTATTCGAATTGGTCAAAAAACATGCTTACTAAAACTAGTCAAAACCCTCCCAGGTGCATAAATCACTTTCCTAATCTGAGAAGATGCTCACGAATTGGATGAATTAGATATGTCAAATGAAAAGTGATGGAAATATATCATATCCATGCTTTTGGATTGAGAAAAATAAGGAGGATGGTGAAGGAAAAAAAACAAGGTAGTTATTCCTAGACTAGCTTTTCCTTTTTTCCTTAAAACTATTGTAAAGCAAGGCATCTTTCAGAAAAAGCACAACTACACTTTTACTATTCTAGAATTATAGAAGAGTTTCCAAAAATTATTCCAAGATGTTTCCCAATCACTCCTTAATCCATTTTTGTAATTTGTTGACTTCTAGGTGCAAGTGGATGCCAACTAGCATAGTAAGGAATCTAGGAATTTAGGAATAAGACAAAAATGATTAATTAATGTCAAATATGGGTAACTATGGGTTTGATTATTCTAACACCCCCTCTTAAGCATGAATTTATGAGTAAATATAAGAAAAATATAGGTCCTAGAAACAAATCTTAGTCACCCTTTACATATAACTGCTTGTCCATACAACCAAGGAAAGAGGAAAAAACCTAGTGGGAAAACCCTCCCTTAAACATGAACATGAAAAAAAATTTAGGAAATATTTTTATCAATCATACTTCACCACATGATCAGAAATCCCCAGGAGTGATTTGAGATTACTAAAGGTATTCTCACAAAACACCTTGGTGAATATGTCTGCTACTTTCTTTGAAGATGTGCAATAGAGTAGAGCAATCATACCATCATGCACAAGCTCCCTGATGTAGTGCATATGGATCTCAATGTGATTGGTTCATTGTCTCTGAATTGGATCAATGGATATTTGAATGGTGCTTTTATTTTCATAATAGATGATAGCGGAAGTCTTTGATTCGATCCCACATTCTCCAAGTATCCCTTGCAACCACAAACATTGAGTAGTTGCATTCACAGCTCCTCTATACTCTGCCTCTGCAGATGAGAGTGTTATGGCACTCAGCTTCTTACTTGACCAGCTAATTGGTCCATATACAATCATGAACACATTTCCTGAAGTATACTTTTGATCTGTGTTTTCACCTGCCCAATCACTGTCAGTAAATCCAACTAGCTCTAAGTCAGATTTTGCTTTATAGAAAATCCCATGAGTTCTTGTTCCTTGAACAAAGTTTAGGATCCTCTTGGCTACTCTCCAATGGATCTCATCAGGTTGATCCATGTATATTGAAGCCACACTAACTGCATAAGATAATTCAGGTTGAGTATGTGTAATATAAATCAAACACCCAATCAACTGCCTATATAGTGTATTATTTACCGAAGGAGAAGAACTTGCTTCCTCAAGCTTAACTCCAGAAAGGAATGGAGTCTATATTGGCTTGAAATATTTCATGTTGAACTTGTTTATTATATCTGAATCATACTTGGACTGATGAAATTTGATTCCATGTTGGGATTGAGCAATTTTGAGACCCAACAATTGGCTCAACAATCCAAATCTATCATGGAAAAGGCATGGTTCATTACATGCTTCAAGGAGGAGATGTCTTTATTTTAACTTCCTCTAATCAATAGGTCATCCACATATAAAAAAATAATCATTAAATAACCATGAATCAGCTTCAAATAGACATTCGGATCAGATTTGCATCGAACAAAATTCTGTCACAGCAGAAAGCCATCAATCTTGGCATACTAATCCCTGGGGGCTTGCTTTAGCTCATACAATGATTTCTTTAACCTACACACTAAAGATGTATTAGAAAAAAAACTTTAGTTTGTTTCATATAAATCTCTTCATTCATATCTCCATTTATAAAGGCATACTTCACATCCATGTGATGTACCTCCCATTGCCTTGATGCTGCAATGGGTAAAGCTAGCCTTATGGAGTCCATCTTTTCCACTAGTGCAAAGGTCTCATTGTAATCAATACCTTGAACTTGTGAGTAGAAATTAGCCACCAATATTTCCTTATATTTCAAAGGTGAACCATCAGCAGCAAATTTATTTTTATAAACCCACTTACACTTTAATAGCTTTCTCCCTGGGGGTAGATCAACTAGTTCCAATGTGTTGTTCTTCTGGAGCGAGTTGTATTATTCCTTCATGGATGTATTTTCATATTGGATCATATGATACACATTCATATGTCTGAGGATCAAATTTAACCATCAAATAATAATTCTCAGCAAAGAGTGGATATTTCACACAAAGGACACTCTCAAATTGATATATAGTCCTCTTACTATCACTAGGATTCCCAGCTAGTTCCCTAACTGCATGAATGGTCCTTGCTTCCCATTTTGATCTTGCAGGGATGTTAGGATATGAAATTAAATCATAATTATCAGACATATCATAATCATCAAACTCATTAGTCTCTTTACTTACAATCAATGGTTGTGGTGATGAAGAGGACTCTCCAACTTCAACTGTTGCTAAAGGCTCTTCTTCAAATTGAACACTTCTTTCAATGAAATATTTGTTAGTGATCAATTTGATCATATTGTACCCTTTTTAATCTTTAGAATACCCAAAAAATAAAAACTCTTGGATTTGGGGTTGCAAATCCTTCCTCTTTTCAGTTGGAATTCTAGCCCAAGCCTTTGAGCCAAAAATCCTAAAATGGGTCACATATGGCTTGTGCCCACTCCAAGATTCAAAAGAAGTGATTCCATCAATTTTATTATGTGGCACCCTATTCTATATATAGGATTCATATTTTATAGCTTTGTCCCAAAACTTTGGTGGAAAATTTTTATCTTCCATAATGCAAGTTGCCATCTCCTTGAGTGATATGTTCTTTCTCTCAGCAAGACCATTTTGTTGTGGTGTGTTATAAGGAATAGAATGTTGCATCTGGATACCTACATATTCAAAATAATGGATGAAATTAGAATTGACATACTATCCACCATTATCATATCTGAGGATCTTGAGTTTCCTCCTAGACTGGTTCTCAACCAAGGCTTGAAAGACCTTGAAAAGGTCAAAAAATTCATACTTGTGCTTTAGGAAGTAGGCCCAACAATACCTGGAAAAGTCATCTGTTATCACTCCAAGAAACCCTTTGTGGTTGTAGACCAAAGGTGCTTGGTAACTTAAGAAATGAATGGATCAATAGGTGGATCAATGGGATACTAAGAAAGCACAATGAAGAGATTAACTTATCAAAATATCTTAATGAACCAGTGCTTTTAGAAACTGTCAATCAGATACAATATAACAGGAAAAGGTATGAAGAATACTATTTAGATAACCAAGTACATGGAATGCAGGGTCATAGATAACCAAGTACATTAGGAATGCAGGGTCATACTAAACAATAAGGAATCATGTGATATTCATGAGCCACATAAGAAGGTACAGTTCTTAGTAGCTAAGACGAATAATCAAACTACAGAGATATGAAATCCATGAAAAAGTCTGATAACAGTAGCAAAAGAAGACTGTGATTTGTATTAAGATAAGCAATCAATTACATAGGCCAAATGTCTCCAAGCTTGACCTCCTCTCTTTCATAATTTACACAATATATAGCCAATATCGCTCCAGCCCGTTGCTAACAAACACCAAATCTCAGCCACAAAATCTGGGACAAAAAGTAAAGTCTCTCGAATCACTGGGTTTACTGGCAAATCTGGAATTTGTTTAACTTCTGTCTCCACCTGTGTGTTTACTTCTCTTCTGATGCCAAGTGTCTTGAATAATGAAATCATATCTTTGATTGTTGAATTAAAAATATATCACGAGAATAATGATCTTTGAAAAGTTCAAAGACTGGTAGATAAGCTTCCAGCTGTCGTTTGTCTTTAATGACTTTATACTGCCACATGTGCATTTACACCTTCTGTACATCATGAAAACAGAGAGTGTAACGCCCCTTGGTGCACAACTCATGTAACTCACGAACAGGGTGGTATTCTATAGTTTGTGGAGAGACAATTGGTTCTAGGAGAGGCTTCATCGCATTCCAAACAAGCTGTGTGTTAAATTCAGAGTCAACAAGAATTGCACCGGCAATTGATTCAATTAAATCTCCCAAAACCTTTGGAACTGCTACTTCAGTGTTAGTCCACCCGAAGAAGTGATCCTCTGATGCTGAAGTGCTACTAATGAGCGTGGCAAAGTCTGTAATCTGATTTTGAAGTACACTTGAAGCATGGCGAAGTTGTTGGTGCAGATTACACCTGACTGCTGCTTGGGCATAGCAATCATTATTAACTGCTGCAGATCTTAGATCTGTCAACAAGCCTCGTGATAATCCCAGATAGGTTTTGTAAAAATATAATGTTATAAGATAATCGAGAACAACATCCCCAAGAAATTCTAATCGCTGATAGCATCCGGAAACTGATGGCTCTTTATNAGAGGAAAGAGAGGCCCATGCATCCAGCGGGGTCTCCAGTTCGAATCTCCTCCAATAGCTCTCCTTCTCGCTGGATCAACCATCCTCCACGCGTTCTTTCCATGCA